>MU721873.1:5390-81145 GCA_026770625.1 Nicotiana glauca
AGTTTTCTTTAGCGGAGGGGTTTTGTACAAAAGAACCCCGGATCTGGGCTTGTTAAGGTGTATGGATGCAAAACAGGCTACAACGATTATGGCCGAGGTACATTCAGGAGTCTGTGGGCCACACATGAGTGGATATGTGCTAGCAAAGAAAATTCTCAGAGCAGGGTATTACTGGCTTACTATGGAACGGGACTTTATCAGCTTTGTGCGCAAGTGTCATCAATGCCAGGTACATGGAGATTTGATCCACTCTCCACCGTCTGAGTTGCATACAATGTCGGCACCATGGCCCTTTGTTGCTTGGGGTATAGATGTCATCGGGCCGATCGAGCCAGCAACATCTAATGGGCACAGGTTTATTCTGGTTGCCATTGACTATTTTACTAAATGGGTTGAAGCAAAGACATTCAAGTCGGTAACCAAGAAAGCAGTGGTGGATTTTGTGCATGCAAACATCATATGCCAATTTGGAATTCCGAAGGTAATTATCACAGATAATGGGGCCAATCTTAACAGTCATTTGGTGGCAAAAACATGTCAGAAGTTTAAAATTACACACCGCAATTCCACACCATATCGTCCTAAGGCGAATGGAGCAGTTGAAGCAGCCAATGAGAACATTAAGAAAATTCTGCGGAAAATGGTGGAAGGATCGAAGCAGTGGCATGAAAAATTACCATTTGCTTTGCTGGGATATCGCACTACTGTTCGGACTTCGGTAGGTGCAACTCCATATTCACTAGTGTATGGCATGGAAGCAGTGATACCTGCAGAAGTTGAAATACCCTCCCTTCGAATTATTGCGGAGGCGGAAATTGATGATGATGAATGGGTCAAAGCCCGGCTGGAACAATTGAATTTGATCGATGAAAAGAGATTAGCAGCAGTATGTCATGGGCAATTGTATCAACAGAGAATGGCCAGAGCTTATAATAAGAAAGTGCGTCCACGGAAATTTGAAGTTGGACAATTGGTATTGAGGTGTATCTTGCCCCATTGGGCTGAAGCAAAAGGAAAGTTCGCTCCCAACTGGCAGGGGCCATTTGTGGTATCACGAGTGTTATCCAACGGAGCATTATATCTAACAGATGTAGAAGGGAAATGTGTAGAAATGGCTATCAATTCTGATGCAGTCAAGAGATATTATGTATGATTTCTTTATCTTTATGTATCTGATTGTATTTGACATTTTTTGAGATTGAAATGATGAAGGCATTTTGTTCCGCTATCCAAACACTTTATCCATTGCTACCCTTTTGAGCCGTATTAAATTTTTTTTATATCCCTCTTTCGGAATCAATAACAAAACCAAGGATTGAACGAGGAAATCAAGTAAAGAAAACAAAAGAAGAAGGAAAAAGAAAAGAAGAAAAGGAAAAGAAAAGAAGAAAAGAAAAAAAGAAAAGAAAAGAAAAGAAAAGGAAGAAAAAGGAAGAAAAGAATGCAAAGAAAAAGAAAAGAATGGAAGTAAGGAAACATCGCAACAATGAAGCGATTTTATGATCTTGAACTACGTTTGTCTTGATCCCGAAAGGGTACGTAGGCAACCTCACTGAGGTTCAGTCACAACAGAAGAACCCAGAGAATGAAACTGGGGCAGAAGTTATGTTTGTTATGGAAAATATGATTCTAAAAGTCTTAAATTTTGAACCCAAGTTGGAATATTTTGAGCCTTTATACCCTTCTTTCTAAACCCATCCAAAAGCCACATTACAGTCCAAAGAAAGACCTTCTGATCAATTTTAAGAAATGGCAATACAAGCAGGTAAGGTGAATCATGTTATGGACAACACTCCGGTACTAGAAAATGAAAGACTAAAAATGAGAGAGTCTTATTGGTGAAAACCCTCACGGGCACCATAAGGCGATGTGAATTGAGAGATATTAAAATGAGAGAGTCTTATTGGTGAAAACCCTCACGGGCACCATAAGGCGAAAGTGAGTTTTCAAGAATGGGCAAATGAAAGAGTTTGGGGTGGAAAAGTGGCAAAACAAGTAAGGTTTGGGTGTTATTGAAGACCGGGTTGTGAAATATGGAACAGCAAATGGGGCAATTGACATTCCGTTGGTTGGACAGACTAGGTTGGTTAATCCAAAATGCATGGCATAATCAACGGAATCAGCCTTATCGCTCAGATAAGTCCCATTTTCTTTCTCTTTTCAGAGTCTCCTATCCTCAAAACTTCGAGGTCATTGCATTTCATTTTTCTTGAAATACTGTCTATAAGACATTTTCAGTCAAAGCTAACTACCAACTTCCCAGTTATATGGCACAATGAGATCAGGACTTATTCAAGGACAGTGAAACATAAAGGATCAGTGTAAATCCCATAAAAAGGGGGTGATCAGATGATTGGAGAAAGAAGCAAAAGTTCACAAGAAAAGGGGAAAAGAAACACCAAGTATATAACATGAGGAAAACATTTGGGTCATTAGGATCAGAAAGTTTGAAAGTTAGCCGGGAATTATGGCCAGACGAAACAAGTTCAAAGAAGCAAGTTGGAGCAAAGTTCAGAGTCGGGAGCATGGCCAACAAGAATGCCAGCAGCTAACCACCATTTTATACTAACAAATCGTTTTTGATTAGAACAGGAACAAAAGATTCAAATTCTAACTAATCACTTTAAAGTGAATGTGACCAATGTGATAACAAGGGAACACAGAAAGTTGCAGCAGTCAGGCACCCACCTGGAGAACAAGGGAGAATAATTCAAGTGTAAGGGAAAGCAACAATGTTCAAAGGAATCTATTTCAAGTTTTCAGCAGCCAGGCGCCCACCTGGAAAACAAGGGAAGTATAATTTCGGCTTTCAATCGGTATATTTGATAATATGTTGTGCCCAGTTATCAAAATGAGCAAAAAAATTTCTTTGTTTTGTATGTTTTAAAAGCAGGCGCCCACCAAAAGAACAAGGGAATATCTTTTCAAAACGCAGCAAGCAGGCGCCCACCTGAAGAACAATGGAATATCTTTTCAATTTCAGCAAGCAGGCGCCCACCTAAAGAACAAGGGAATACATTTCAAGTACAGCAAGCAGGCACCCACCTGAAGAACAAGGAAAGTATAACACAACTTTTATTTTTCTCAAGTCAACATTCAGTAACATCATGCACCTAGTTATCAAAGTGGGGCAGAAAATTTTTCTTTGTTTGTATGATTGTTGTAAGCAGGCGCCCACCTGAAGAACAAGGGAATACATTTCAAATTTGGCAAGCAGGCGCCCACCTGAAGAACAAGGGAATACATTCCAAAGTACAACAAGCAGGCGCCCACCTGAAGAACAAGGGAATACATTTCAAATTTGGTAAGCAGGAGCTCACCTGAAAAATAAGGGAATACATTTTAAAGCAATCGTAAGAAGGAGCCCACCTGAAGAACAAAGGGAATATCTTTTCAAATGCAGTAAGCAGACACCCACCTGGAAAACAAGGGAAGTACAATTTGAATTTTAGCTTTGAATTTTAATATATGATAACATGATATGGCCAGTCACCATACTGGGGCAGAAAATTTTCTTTGTTTGTCTATTTTTGTAAGCAGGCGCCCACCTGGAGAACAAGGGAATACTTTTTCAAGTAGTCGCACGCAGGAGCCCACCTGGAGAACAAGGGAATACTTTCTCAAGTAATCACAAGCAGGAGCCCACCTGAAGAACAAGGGAATATTTTTTTAAGCAAACGCGAGCAGAAGTCCACCTGAAGAATGGATACAGTCAAAGTTATATTGAAAGAATGCAAGATGCAAGATCAAGGCAATTCAAGAATACAAGATACCAGACATTTAGATAGGATTTTGTAAATCATAGGGAATAGCCTAGGTTAGCTTCTTTTATCTCTACACGGTGCAATAAGGGGGTCAGCCAGCAGTAACAACAGCAACAGCAATGAGATCATAGCTCCTGGTAGTCCTTAGCTACCAGACACTCCTGAACTACACTGACCTGATTCCTGTTTAGCCCAGGATATGTAGGCAATCTCCGAAGTAGGGTGCGGTCAAACTTTTTCAAAATGCTTCACATGGAATATGCGAACGGGAAAAAATCCCTCATTACTGCTCACTTGTCTTTGCACGAAAACTCTTCGTGTTTCCGGACAAAGAGGGGCAGCTGTGAGCACGTGATTTTTGCCCTAAGCAAATTATTCCTAAAAATCCAAAAAAATGATTTTACAATTTTTGTAGAAATTTGTTGCATTTTTGTGTTAATTAGCTGCATAATAATTCATGTTAAAAATACAAAATATGCATTTGCATTTAGGAAATTAATTTCACATTTAGTAAGTATTTATTCATTTTGGAACAATTTAAGGACAATCAAATGGCATTTTGTGTTTTAATTTGCCATAAAATAGAAGTTAATTAGTTTAACAATTTTAATAAATCAAAAACAAAGACAAAACAGAAAAATACAGAAAATACAAAAGAAATGAAATAACGAAATAATAATACAAAAGCATAATACAAAAATATAAGTGAAATAATAATAAAAATACAAAAATGAGAAAATATAAAAGAGAAGGGATTGTTAAATAATTAGGCCAAATACCAAACCCTAAACAAAAATACTCAAGCCCAAGCAAAATGTACCCAGTCCAAGCCCAAAATGCCCCATACCCGGTCTGCCCAGCCTCGAAACTAAATGACCCCGTTTCATTAAAACCAATCCTAGCCGTTGAAATCCGTTGAAAAGAACGGCGTCGTATTGTGATGTTAGTCTAAGCCGTTCATTCATTTGATCTAACGGACAGGGTTTGGACGTCATTAAACCAAACGACGTCGTGTGAAAATTCAGGCCATCTCAACCGTTCATTTAGGCTAATCCAACGGTGCTAATTCGTTATTATATGTTTGATATAACACGTACATACAACCCTTCATTCATTTCATCTCCCTCTTCCCCATTATCTAACCCTAGCCGCCCCAAACCCTCTCTAATCTAGCCGCCACAAATTCCCCAAACCCCGCCGGAACCCTATCGGCGGGAGACATCATCTTCACCAACCCCCACCCCCTTAACACCACAGACGTATCTAAACCCCCTCTTTCCACCCCTAAACTTCGTTTTCTTCGAATCGTCTCCCATCTGCTCGAATCTTGAAAAATGTTTCACCGGAAACGTAACTCCTGCAAACGTCACTTCAACCAACCAAGCCTAAACTCGCACCAAGCCACCCCCTTACCACCCTCAACCCATTTTTGAAGGTTTTAAACACTTAAAGTCACTAGAGCGATTCAAATTTCAGATCAAAGTTTCCAGTAACTCTAAAATTCAAGAAAGGCCATAAAAGGCCTCAAAACACTGGGGTCAATTTTTAAGGAGAAAAGAAAAAGGGAAAAGAAAAAGAGAAAAGAAATAGACCGTAGAAGATAATGAACAAGAAAAGCTAAGTATTATTTTTCTTCTTTTCTTTTTCGATTTCTTTATTTTTTGAGTTGCATGTTAGATATTAGATTTTTCTTTAGACTGTTTGTTGTTGCTTCTAGATCTTGATAAATAATTTTTGGATTTTAGGGTTAAATAGATTGGTTTCTGTGATTGTTTGTTCTGAAATAATAGTGAATAAACCGATTAGAAATTAGGGTTTAAGTAAATGAATTTTGTGATTGATTTATGGACTGTTGTGTTTCTGATTAGTTTGAAAATTAATTTTGAAATTGATTAGAAGAATTTTTTCCTGGATTAGTGGTGAAAATAAATTGACAATAATTGTGTGATTGGTTATAGCTGGTTAATAATTAGCTTATTTTTCCATTTGATAAAATAATCAGTAGTCAACTCTGAAAATCAGTATTAGGTCAAATCAAAGGGGTAAAAGGGTAAAAAATAAATAGTAGGGTCTTTAGTAATTTTGGTTAAGAAAGTAGGGTCAGACTTGAAAACATAAAGTGGTTAGAAGGTAATAAACTTTAGGAAGTGGGGGCAAAATTGGGAATAGGGAATGATTTAATTGTAATAAACCTAAGGAATTAGGGGTAGTTTGGGTATAAAAAAAGGGTAAAAGGGTAGATCTTCTAGAGAAGTGAGGGTAAAATGGGAAGTAGACCAGGATGGAATGTTCTAGATAGGGGAATAAGGGCAATTCTTCATAAATAAAGGTGAATAATTGACTAACTAATAAAAAAAAAGACAGAACTGAAATAAAGGAGGGACTGATTTGTAATTAACAAAATTTGATTTTCCCTCCACTTTGAAATCTATAAATAGACCCCCGCGGGTCTCATTTCAGGAGGCTTTTAGAACCCTACAAGTTTAGAAAAACCCTAGAAACTTCTGAAACCTAGAAATCTCAATTCTCTATTTCAAATACACTCAAAGCCCTAAAATTCTGCTGATCCGTGATTGATTAGTGTTTGTTGTGTTGATTTCTGCTGGTTTTGCTGATCGATTCAAGCTTGCTGTGGTTTTCTATTGGTTTTTTCTGGATTAAATCAAGTTGCTGTGGTTGTTTCACCGGTTTTTCTGATTGATCTCTGGTTATTGCGAATTAATTTGGTATTGATTGAGCTGTGGCTAATTGCTGTTGACGTTCTGTTGTTGATTCTTTTCTACTGTTGTGACCTAGAATCTCATTGATTTCCTTTATTTTCAGGTACATTTCTGTAAATTCCAGAAATCACGATTTGAAAGTTTGAATTTGAATACATGTGAAGAGTTGAAGTTTGAAGTCAAACTAGTTCTATTAATTGTGTATTAGGATAGATTCGTTTATTTTGTTAGTCATTATTTTGACTTGATTTTGTTTTGTACATATTAAACTGGACTGGATTGTGAAAGTTTTAGAGGTTGATTTGAAGTTTAGATAAATGTAAAATCTGAAAACCTAAGACTCAATTTAGGCCTTAGTTCATGTGACCTAAAATAAGGTGTTTAAAATACGCAGGATCCTTTATGATAGTATAAACTGTTAAATCTAGGCTTCAATTGATCTAGCATATGAATGAAAAATAAAAATAATTTGCTAGAACCTTTTCTGTTGGTTACATTTGAGAATGATTCCAGTTGTTGAGATAAGAAAAATAATAAATAAAAAATAAATTCATGTGATGAGTCGAATCTGTTGTTATTTATGCCAGTGTTGAAATAGTGTTATCCCATTACTGTGAAATCCAACAGTTTTAAGTGCGGTATTCTAGTTCATATCTAGTACTAGAAGTTCAATTCTAAGAGTGAATGATTTATTAACCAGGCTTTTAGATATACAAATTACAAATAATCACAAAAAGTATAATGATACTGATGTTTTATTATTAATAGTTAAATATGTAGTCTCAATCATATAGTTTAGAAAATGATCTGAGTATGAACATCTGCAAAAGTCAAATAACTTGAATCCCAGTTTCATCAATGTGTATCATGTAGAACGTATAAGTTTGTTGAATAATACACAGATCATGAGTTGAGTTTAATCATTAATAGAATTAGCCTGAAGTTAAGTATATTAGTAAAGTAATATTGAGACTTACTTTCCTATTTTCAAATTGTACAAAAATGGATGTCATTCGTGCTGATCCTATATCCTTTGCTTTATGCTGGAGCTGGGCTCACTTTGGGGCCCAAATCTCAATCATCAATTAAGGAAGACCCTTTTGATAGGGCTGGCAAACCTATTGGGGTGTATAAATAACCTGGGCCACAGTTTGGGCCTAAAATGGCTAGGTTTGTTTGGTGCCTTAAGGACTAGGCACCCCTTCTATGACCCATTAATTTAGAAATTCATTTGAAGTACGACTTTTCTTTGGACAACAATAAGAGTAAAAAATAAAAAAATATAGATTTCATTAGGTTTGGCCTTTAATAATAAGTGAGATGAGCCTCGCCCAAAACATATACAAAGTTGCAGGGCCCTTAATAAATGTTACATAAAAATATTTAGAAATTGGGAGGACCGTTTAGCAAATTCCACGATCTTTCCCAAAGTTAATAACTACGTAGTCACGTTAGGCGCGTGTTTAATAAATTTACCTTCCTAAATAAGGGTGCACCTTTGTGTGACCCAAATCCAAATCTCAACAGAGTCGAAATGAGCCAAAAGCCACGGGCGTACTGGTACGGCGTAGCTCGAAGTGCATTTTCACGACGTTGCAAGTCTTGAAAAAATAATAATAAATAAAAGCGGATTGTCAATAAAAGGCACATAAAACAGAACATATGTGGAAATCAAATAAAATCAAATACAACAGTTGAGCGACCGTGCTAGAACCACGGAATCCGGGAGTGCCTAACACCTTCTCCCGGGTTAACAGAATTCGTTATCCGGATTTCTGGTTCGCAGACTATTAACAGAGTCATATTTTCCTCAGTTCGGGATTTAATCGGTGAATTGGGACACCATTAATCTCCCAAGTGGCGACTCTAAAAAAATAATAATAATCAATCCCGTTCTGACTGTCCTTTAATTAGAAAAACTCCTTATTATACCATTCACGGGGTGTAAACATAAAAAAGAGGTGTGACAACCTCCTGAGTATATTAAGCACCTATAGGTCTACCCGAAAATACGAGTTACAACACCTTTGATTCGTTTAACTTCTAATACTTGTTAATCACCCTTATGCACCCTTGTATCACTTCAGATCAATATGATTAACTTCTTATCATCTCAAGGATAATTACTTATTGGATTTGTGTTAACTAACATATGGCATGAACTAACGCATGTGGATATGGGTTGTTACACCCTCCCCCCCTTAGGAACATTCGTCCTCGAATGTAAGGGTTTATGGGGAGTCCAAATCATCGCTGATTCCAATGGAAATTTCCGGTCAATTTTCCCCTATAAAATGGTCACTCGCAAAACTTTAAAGCACTTAGGCCCAACATATGGCTGGCTACACAAAGCATTATGGATATTTATATCTACATATCACCATTTTGTATTAAGGAAGAGTGTTCTCAAGTTATTGCTTACCTCATAAAGCCGTTTCACCTTTACAATGTATCCTGCGTTCCACCAGCATCCTTTTTATCATCATTCTGGAATAGGTAAGGGTATTTAGACTTCATCTCTTTTTCTGATTCCCATGTCATTTCTTCCATATTCTTGTTCCTCCATAATACTTTGACGGAAGCTACATCTTTTGTTCTCAGCTTGCGGACTTGTCGATCTAATATAGCCACTGGTACTTCTTCATATGATAGATCCTCTGTAACTTGTACATCTTTGACAGGGACAACTCGAGAAGGGTCTCCAATACATTTTCTCAACATAGATACATGGAATACCGGGTGGACAAATTCCAATTCGGATGGCAATTCTAACTCATAAGCAACTTGTCCAATTCGGCGAAGAATCTTATACGGACCGATATACCTTGGACTCAGCTTACCTTTCTTCCCAAAACGCATAACACCCTTCATTGGTGAGATCCTCAGGAAAACCCAATCACCAACCTCAAACTCCAAATCACGACGTCGGATATCGGAATAAGACTTTTGCCTGCTTTGTGCCGTCCTCAATCGTTCCTGTATCACCTTCACCTTCTCAATGGCTTGGTGAATCAAATCTGGACCATATAATTCAGTTTCACCGACTTCGAACCATCCAACTGGTGATCTACATCTTCTCCCGTATAGTGCCTCATATGGGGCCATTTTAATACTGGAATGGTAGCTATTATTGTAGGCAAATTCTATGAGTGGAAGATGGTCATCCCAATTTCCCTTAAAATCTAGAACACATGCTCGTAGCATATCTTCCAGTGTCTGAATGGTACGTTCAGCCTGTCCGTCAGTTTGCGGATGAAATGCAGTGCTGAGATTCACTTGTGTGCCTAAACCCTTCTGAAAAGACCTCCAAAAGTTAGCCGTAAATTGAGCTCCTCGGTCTGATATAATAGATACTGGCACACCATGAAGCCTAACAATCTCCTTGATATACAACTTCGCATAATCTTCTGCTGTGTATGTTGTCTTAACTGGCAGAAAATGGGCACATTTTGTAAGTCGATCAATTATCACCCAGATGGAGTCAAACTTATGATAAGAGCGAGGTAATCCAATAATGAAGTCCATATTAATCACCTCCCATTTCCAGGTCGGAATCTCTATATTCTGAAGCAATCCACCGGGTTTCTGATGTTCTATCTTTACCTGTTGGCAATTGGGACACTGGGCTACAAATTCTGCAATAGACTTCTTCATGTTATCCCACCAATACTGCTCCTTAACATCATGATACATCTTGGTCGAGCCGGGGTGGATGGAATATCGGGATTGATGAATCTCATACATGATCTTTTCTCGCAACCCTGCCACATTAGGCACACATAATCGACCCTGGTATCTCAGGGCCCCATCTTCTCCGACCTCAAAAGCCGTAATTTTACACTGCTGAATACTCTCTCTCAATCGTATTAAGATAGGATCTTCATATTGCCGTGATTTTACCTCCGCTACCAAAGATGATTCTGATGTATTCTGTACAGTAACACCTCCGTCCTCAGAGTCTAACAATCTGATTCTCATATTGGCTAGCTGATGAAGCTCTTTAGTCAACCCCCATTTACATGCATCAATATGTACTAAGCTTCCCATTGACTTACGGCTGAGAGCATCTGCCACAACATTAGCTTTACCGGGATGGTACAATATCTCGACGTCGTAGTCTTTCAATAATTCAAGCCACCTACGCTGCCTCAAATTCAACTCTTTCTGCTTGAATATGTATTGTAAACTCTTGTGATCTGTATATATGTCAACATGGACGCCGTATAAGTAGTGCCGCCATATCTTCAAAGCATATATTACTGCAGCCAATTCCAAATCATGGGTCGGGTAATTCTTTTCATGCTTCTTCAATTGTCTTGATGCATAAGCAATCACCTTTCCACGTTGCATCAATACGCACCCCAAACCTATACCTGAGGCATCACAATATACCACATATCCTTCTGTTCCTTCAGGGAGAGTGAGCACTGGTGCGGATGTCAATCGATTCTTCAGTTCCTGAAAACTGCGTTCACAAGTGTCAGACCACTGGAACTTGGTAGCTTTTTGTGTTAACTTAGTCAATGGTGCTGATATAGAGGAAAACCCTTCTACAAATCGCCTATAATATCCTGCTAGCCCTAGGAAGCTACGGACTTCTGATGGTGTTGTAGGTCTCGGCCAATTCTTTACTGCATCGATCTTCTGAGTGTCGACACTAATACCCTCGTCAGATATCACATGGCCAAGGAATGCTACTGAGTTCATCCAGAATTCACATTTTGAGAGCTTAGCATATAACTTACGATCTTGAAGCATCTGTAACACTATCCGTAAGTGGCCCGCATGTTCCGCCTCCGAACGAGAATACACCAGAATGTCATCAATGAATACAATCACGAACACATCAAGATAGGGCCTGAATACAGTATTCATGAGATCCATAAAGGCAGCTGGGGCATTTGTTAGCCCGAACGACATCACCAAGAACTCAAAGTGCCCATATCTTGTTCGGAAAGCCGTCTTCGGAATATCCTTCTCCTTAACCCTCACCTGATGATACCCTGAACGTAAGTCAATCTTGGAGAAATACTTGGCACCCTGGAGTTTGTCAAACAGGTCGTCAATTCTTGGAAGTGGATACTTGTTCTTTATAGTAAACTTATTCAACTGCCGATAGTCGATACACATCCGTAAAGACCCGTCTTTCTTTCGCACGAATAGAACTGGCGCACCCCAAGGTGAAGTGCTAGGCCTAATGAAGCCCTTATCCAGCAAGTCCTTCAATTGTGCCTTCAACTCTCGCAACTCTGCCGGGGCCATTCTGTATGGAGGGATAGAGATCGGTTGAGTATCAGGCAACACATCAATGCTAAACTCAATCTCCCTTTCAGGAGGAAGGCCCGGGAGCTCATCTGGGAAAACATCTGGAAATTCATTGACCACGGGGATTGATTTTAGAGTGGGCGTCTTTGCCTCCACATCCCTAACGCGAACGAGATGATAAATGTAACCTTTTGAGATCATTTTCCTTGCCTAAAGATACAAAATAAACCTACCTTTCGGTGTAGCAATGTTCCCCTTCCATTCAATGACGGGTTCACAAGGAAATTGAAACCTAACCATTTTCGTACGACAGTCAACATTTGCATAGCATAAGGCCAACCAGTCCATTCCCATTATCACATCAAAATCAACTATTTTTAACTCAAATAAATTTGCCGAGGTTTGATGACTGCAAATCATCACTGTGCAACCTTTATATACTCTTCTAGAAATCACAGAATCTCCTATCAGAGTAGATACCGCAAGGGGTTTTCTTATCAATTCAGGTTCAATGCCAAACTCATTAGCCACAAAGGGTGTAACATATGATAATGTAGATCCCGGATCAATTAGCGCATATACATCAGAAGAAAACACAGATAATATACCTGTAACAACATCTGGAGACGACTCGAGATCCTGTCGACCTACTAGAGCATAGGTTCGATTTTGAGCACCACTCGAACTCAGCACTGCCCCTCTACCTCTACCACGACCTGTCAACTGCTAAAAACTCCGTGCTGGAGGTCGAACTGATGAGGAAGAACTAGACACAGATCCAGTCGGCTGAGCCATACCATCACCTCCCTTGTTAGGACAATCCCGCATCATATGGCCAGGTGTCCGCAAGAATAGCATGCATCAGAACCTCGGCGGCACAGTCCAAAGTGGGCCTTACCGCACTGATCATAACGTGGTGTTGTGGGTCTCGTCTGACTAGTATCCCTATAATGTTGCGAGCCTGATGCCCGCGAACTCTGACCTGGACCAGAATAGGTAAATCGATCATATCGAGGCCTCTGAAATTGTGGAGAAGCACTAGCTACAGGTGGCATCGAACTCCTCGAAGACGGTGGCCTGACGCTGCCTTTGAAGTCATCAGAATGACTTGCAAATCTCGCCCTCTTATGCTGGCCCCTATCCTGCTCCCTATCTGCCCTCTGTTGGCGCTTACGATCCTCTAGGGTCTAGGCAAAAGCCTGAATACGGGAAATATCCATGCCCTCCACCAAGGAGGCTGTCATGCACTCATTTATCAGATGTGGTCCCAACCCGTTCACGAACAAATGCACCCTATCACTCATTTCGGCCACCATATGGGGAGCATACCTTGCTAAAGAATCAAACTGCATACTGTACTCTCGCACATTCATATTAACTTGTCTAAGGTTCAAGAACTTATCAGCTCTAGCTCGTCGTATCTAAACTGGCAAGTAGTGACGAAGAAAGGCCCCAGAAAAATCCTTCCACACAGCTGGAGGAGCGTTCGGACCACTGGATCTCTCCCAACTATCATACCAGAGAATCGCTAAATCCCATAGCCGATAAGAAACCAACTCTACTGCTCTATATCACTAACATGCATAACCCGTAGTGTACGATGAACCTGGTCAATAAAAGTGTGCGGGTCCTCCTTGGGGTCTGATCCGGTAAACACTAGAGGGTATAAATTAATAAAATCACAAACTCTCGTACTAACTGGTTTTTCAACAACACCAGTATTCTGCCTCTGAGTCTGAGTAGCTACCAAGCTAGTCAATAACTGCAAAGCACTCCGCATGTCCTGGTCTGTAGTGCCAGGCGGAGGAACTGGAGGTGCTGGGTCCTCCTAATATCCTCTGGAGGAGACGAAGTAGATGAGGTATGACACGGCATCTCACTCTGAGCCTCACTTTGGCCTGCTCTGGCTTGGGGCACCTGGCTGGTACCCTGTCCCGCAGCTGTATCAAGCCGTCTACTAATTGTTTGCTTCCTAGTCGAAGGCATCGCAGAAAGAAAACAAGGTTAATATTAGAGACGAATACTTACAACTCAACTCTATGCACGATCTAGATTCAGGAAGAAGGTAACAACCCTAGATGTCATGTAGCCTCCTGATTATAAATGTGGCGCGCTACACATCCATAATCAAGACTCTACTAGACACAGATCATAGACAATCCCTAGGACAAACCTGCTCTGATACCAAGTTTGTCACGACCCAAACTAGAGGGCCATGACTAGCACCAGACCATACATGCCGCGCACCCATGTACATTTTATCTAACCCTCTTTATTATCTATTAGGGTTAAGGAGATCAATATAAATGGTAGACATGGATCATGGACAACCAACAATAAAATATGATGGCATGAACATATATAACATGGGATGACCAGACAATCAAGAAACTATATATATGGTACGAGCTACCACATTATCATGAAAGGCTATACAACAAAAACCAGACGACAAGGCATACCAAACTATACACAAGTCGACACATGTCTATGAGCCTCTACAATAATATAAGTGCTGCAATATAGCCGGAACAGGGCCCCGACATACCCATAATGTCTATAAAAAAATGCATACCAAGACCAAGGCAAGTCCGGAGAAGGGATCTCGCCAATCACCGCTGAACTGGACAGCCTACTGTGGTGGGGGAGCTGCACCTACCTGTCTATCAGGACCTGCAACACGACATGCAACGTCCACAAATAAAAGAACGTCAGTACGAATAAAGTACTGAGTATGTAAGGCAGGGAACCATAAATACGAACAGTAATGTAAGCAGGGATAGAGAATATACAACCTGTAAAATCTGAGTACCTCTGAGGACTACTAACAAGAAATGCATAATACATATGTATAAATACATAAACTTTTAAAACATACGCCTCTGTGGGCATCATCATCATCATATCATACCCGGCCATAATAGGCTCGGTAAAAAAATACCCGGCCACGTGGAGCTCGGTAAAACCCAACTGATCAGTGGTTGCACAATAGGTGCCATACCCGGCCGACTATAGCGCGGCTCGGTAGAGTAAAATAGATACTATATATAATGCATGCTAGACTCATGGGATCACGTTCTAAACCTTTCGGAGTGACATAAGGGGCACCTTATTAGGACTAATTCTTCACTATGAACCTTATAGGAATCAGTAAGTACCAACAAGATTGATAATATAATAATAAGAGAAGCAACATCAACATCAATCGTTCCATAAGAGAGGAAACAATGTAAGTACTGCTAGCCTCTAAGAGTAGAATATCTTTGGATGCTCGTTCATTACATTATGTACAATCGGAGTCGTGCAAAAGAAGGAAAAGGATAGCCTCACATACCTTGTATATACTGCCCCAATCTCAAGCTATGCAATTTTCACGACTCCTTAGTCTACAATAAGAGAAACGATACTATAGTTATCATTCAAGCGTCATAACTATTATGTATCGACCACAACCTATTTTACGATGAAACGGACAGCACCTCCCCTATATATATGACTTCACACAATTCAAAACAATCACCAAACAGCCTAAACAACATCAATAATAAACATATTGAGCCTCCCAAAACAGTCCAAGCACAACCTAATCACTTTATACATACGACGGCCACCGTAATCGTATCAAATGACCCGAAAATATTACAAAGAAATACCAGCCCACAACCCTACATCTATATGGTGTTTCTCCAAACCCTTCCTCCTCCAAAACTCCACAAAACAGTAGTAAAACATGCAGCCCAACAGCAATACAAAACAGTCCACAAAACAGTCCGCTAATAACTCGAACTCAAGGCTTCCGATCACCGTCCCGTGAGTTCTTACATGTATAGAACGAATTACCATGAATTTACAATAGAATAAATGTATGAAATATAGCAGTAAACTCACCTTACTTGTTGGATAACTCAGACTTTATCTTGGTTCTTCAAACTCTAGGGTTTACCCCCAATTTGAACTTGAAAGAGAGGGAAAATCAATTAGGGTATGTGGATAATTTTTGGGAGGAAGTTTGCAGGGGTTTAGGTCTGGTTATTTGTGAAATATAATCAGGGATATATTGCAAAAGATAAGCCTTTTAATGGGATCTTTGTCTGACCCGAAATTGCCTCTTTTGGGCCATCATTTAACCAAGTAGGTGACCCACCTACTTGTCACCTAGCAGCTTGTGCAGTCTCGCAAAAATGTCTATATCTCTCTATATTACAATATCATATTAATAAACGGTTTAATGCGTTGGAAACTAGACTCATAGATCTTCAATTTGGTAGGTAGATCACCCCGTAATTCCAAGTATATTGGGAGAAAAGCTTAATAACATTTGACCTAAAGTTTAAGTAAAACTATGAACCTAAGTTGTGACAACTTTTGTCGACTTTTGTTTCATAACTCGTTTGACTACAAGACTTATGATACGGATATTATATGATTCAAATACTTTAAAACATGACCTCCTGAGTATATTAAGCACCTATAGGTTTACCGGAAAATACAAATTACAACATCTTTGATTCGTTTAACTTCTAATACTTGTTAATCACCCTTATGCATCCTTGTATCACTTAAGATCAATAGGATTAACTTCTTATCATCTCAAGGATAATTCCTTATTGAATTTGTGTTAACTAACATATAGCATATGTGGATATGGGTTGTAACATGAGTGAGTATGGATTCCTAGTGCTTCCCATAACTGCTTTGCTATAGGGCATTGTAGGAAGATGTGAATAGAGGTTTCTTCTAATGTGGGACAGCCTGGACAATGTAGAGGAGTGGTTATGCATATGTGGTTTAAAAAGGATTCTGTGGGCAGTCTGTCATGGTAGTATTGCTAGAGGAAATACTTTAACTTATTCCAAGTTTTTATTTCCAAATCGATTGGAAGTCTTTTCCACGATTGTGATCCATAGCTGCAGTAACCAAAGGGTATACTGACTTTGTTGTGAAATTTCCATCTGTGGTGAGACCCCAGTAGGATATATCAGTTTGACTACGATTTCCATTATAGAGTGCAGATGTAAGTTGTGTTAGGATTTGGGGGGCAACTCAATAGAAAGGTCTGAGAGATTCCATGTCTCATTTGAGAACATATGGGAGATCATGAGATTTGAGTCGTGTGGAGTTGACGGCCCTTCAAAACTAGTAAAACTACTCTAACTATTGTTATGTACAGTTGCCAGCATTTTATGCGCTTTAAAATATAATAGTAATGTTTTATTTAAAATAATTAAGAAATTCACGTTTCACACAAGAAAATTAAATATATTATCTATAAACATATAATATAACAGTATTTTGAAGAAAACGTCTTTATTAATTTTCTCTATTGGTATATATAAATTTTTAAAAGAACTTTGCAACATTGCCTTGAAGTCTTTAACTTATCTATATATATATACACTATGTAAAAAATTGTTACATTAGCCATGTAGTTTAACCTGTTAAAGTAGATTGTACTTATAATGGGTAGATACAAGTAGGCATTCGTTTACGGATCAAGTATACGGATCAAGTATATAGAAGTTGAACTCAAAAATAAGTTAACAAAAGTAGTATTGTACGTTATGTATGTGAACGTTCATGAGACATAATGTTACAATTTTAATTATATACTCCATCCGTTTCAATTTATGTGAACCCATTTGACTGAGCACGGAGTTTAAGAAAAGAAAGAAGACTTTTGAACTTGTTTTGTAAAATGAGGCACATATATTTTGTATGGCTATATATATATATATATGCTTGTTGCCTCCTCTCCCCTATATTATCATTGACCACTTTCCCGAGCTATTAATATTTTTTTAAACTTCAAACCAATAATTCCTCTATGTAGAACCTTGATCTCAAGCGCACGTCGCCAGTGAAGAGAGGAAGCGACGAAAAGGTTGAGAGGCACGGAAAAGATGACGAGACCAAGGGTGCAAAACCAGAATTAAGACAATTTGTAGGGGAAAAAGGGTATTTGAATATAATTTGCTCAGATCCCTCTTAATTAATTTCTATTTTTCAATAATACAAATTGTATTAAACTAAAATCTTGCCAAATAATTTCGTTTATTGTAATCATATTCCTCCCTTTTGATATGAGTTTAACCAAAAACTGTGCCAGCTTAGTGTTTAGATAGACCCAAAAGCAAAAGTAATGGAGTATCTGCTACTTTTTCCTTATTTGCTATCACGATACAAATTTTCCTCCGTAAGATGTCATGACGTTACCTAGCTTCTAAGACTAGATAAGCCTAACAATTGCTGAATAACTGAAATAACAATAAAATTAACGACTAAACCTCAACAACAACAGGTATATATATAGATAAAACTAGAAAAATGTCGCTCGGAATGTACAAGTAAAACCAACAACTCCAAGTATAAACACTCCCAACCCGATAGTCACAAGTTTCAAGCTCTAAGGAATGTACTAACTGCCTCTATACTTCAGTATCTTAGAGGAATAAAGAAGAAAAATATAAGGGATAGAGGGGGACTCCGAGATCTGCGAACGCTGCCAGATATACCTTGAAGTCTCCACGTATTCACTGCTCGCTAATATCGGGGCTGGTAGGAGGTACCCAGGTCCGCACGCAAAGCATGTGTAGAAGAGTATTATGAGTACCAACGGTACCTAGTAAGCGCCAAGCCTAACCTTGGTAGAATAGTGACGAAGTCAGGTCAGGCCCTACTGAAATATAATAATTAAAGCAGAAGATGTAGTAACATAATGAAGAGACTAAGAATTTAACAATGAGAAATTGCGGAAAAGTAACAACACAACACATAGGGTAAACAACAAGGGGAGCTCCTAAGGTACCGCCTCGTAGTCCCAAAAGTAAATACTCAACAGGGGAGCTCCCGAGGTACTGCTTCATAGTCCCAAAGTAAATATACAATAGGGAAGCTCTAGAGGTACCACCTCATAGTCCCAAAAGTAAATATGCAACAGAGGAGCCCCCGAGGTACCGCCTCATAGTCCCAGAAGTAAATGTGCAACAGGGGAGCTCCCGGGGTACCCATCGTAGTTCCAAAAGTAAATACACATCTCGTAACCGATCGAACAATGAATTCACAACGAGGAATCCTACAGTTAAAGACAAAATACAAATCAAGAAAAAATAGAATTCCAACTATGCATGTTGCACAAATTTCAAGTAAGAATTTAGACACGTAGACATGCGATATTACGCTAAACATGATAACTACACTTGCTGGGATAACTCATTTAAGATATAATAAACAGAACAGGTTACTACTTAGAAATAATTGGATTTTAAATATTTAGCCTGTGTACGCACTCGTCACCTTGCGTACACGGCACTCACATATCACAAATTGTTAAAGCAATACATAATCCTAAGGGGATTATCCCCCCCCCCCCCCCCACAAGCTTAGACAAGTCACTTACCTCAAGTCAAGCTCAATCAGTCAATAAGAATGTCTTTTCCTCAACTTTCTAACTTCGAATGGCCCAAATCTAGCCAAAAGTAATTTCATAATGTAGATATAACTATAAGAAACTAATCTAATTAATGAAATCAATACTTTGACAAGAAATTAGAAAATAGCCTCAAAAAGTCGATCCGGGACCACATCTCGGAATTGGGTAAAAGTTACAGAATTCGAATACCCTTTCAACCACAAGTTCAAACATATCAAAATTACTCAAATCCGATACCAAAATCTCGATCAAAACTTCAAAATTAGGTCTAAGAACCTCACACCCTTTCCCCCCAATTTAACAACCCAAATCCTTAATTAAATGAAGAAATTAACGATAGATTAGCGGAATATAAAAAAAAGGAGTCAAGAATCCTTACCCAAAAGTTTCCTCTGAATATCCCTCAAATTCTCGCTGCAATCCGAGCTCTGCAGGTCCAATAATGGATAATGAAATCAAACCCTCGAACTTAGCCTTTTCTGCCTAGTGACTTCGCACGTGCGAACCCATAGCCGCACTAGCGGTACCGCACATGCTGAATTTTCCACCGCAGGTGCAGACTAGTATTAAGTCCCATGAGTCCGCTTTTGAGATCAAAAGGCTCCACCTACACGTGCGCGCCCACGAACCTAGCCTGCTTCTGCGAACTTCCCATCCAACTCACTCTCTACTTCTGCAATCATCCCACCGCAGGAGCGGTTCTACTTCTGTGTTCTTCACACCGCACCTGAGACCATTGGCCACCTCGTCCTAGTCCACGTTTGCAGTCCATTCCTTGCTTTTGCGAGCTCGCACTTGCAATGAGACTTCCGTAGGTGTAATTACACCAGCAACTTTCCAACTTCAGCAACTCTCTCGTTAACCACCCGGAATCAACCCGAAGCCCCCGGGACCTCATCCAATTACACCAACAAGTCCTAAAACATTATAAGAACTTAACCGATCCCTAAAATCACATCAAACAACATCTAAAACATGAATAGCACCCCAGTTCAAGCTTAATGAACTAAACAAAATTCCAACTTCTACAACCGAATCTGAAATCTATCAAATCACGTCGGATAGACCTCAAATTTTGCACACAAGTAACAAATGACACCATGGACCTACTCCAACTTTCGGAACTCTAATACGACCCTAATATTAAAAAGTCCACTCTCGGTCAAACTTTTCAAAAAATCCAACTTTCGTCATTTCAAGCCAAATTCAACTACAAACCTACAAATCTCAATCCGGACACGCTCCTAAGGCAAAAATCATCCAACAGAGCTAATGGAACTATCAAAACTCAATCCGGACTCGTTTACCCATAAGTGAAAATCCGGTCAACCATTTTAATAGAAGCTTCCTACCTTGAGACAAAGTATCTCAATTCATTCCAAAACCCCTCCGAGCCTAAAACGACTAACTCGGCGAGTCACATTAGCATAAAATAAAATAGAGGAAGCAATTAATAGGGGATCAAGGCTAATACTCTCAAAATGACCCGTCAGGTCATTACATCCTCCCGCTCTTAAAACAATCGTTCGTCGTTGAACGAGCTTAGAGACATACCTGAAGCGGTGAGAAGAGGAGGATAATGGCTACACATATCATGCTCGGTGTCCCAAGTCGCCTCTTCGACTAGCTGACCCCTCTACTGAACCTTCACTGAAGCAATTCTCATCGACCTCAACTTTCGAACCTGCATGTCCAAAATGGCCACCGGCTCCTCAACATAAGACAAATCCTTCTCCAACTTGACTGAGCTAAAATCTAACACATGAGACGGATCGCATTGTTACTTCCGGAGCATAGAAACTTGGAACACTGAATGAATTGCAGCTACACTAGGTGGTAGTACAAGTATGTAATCAACCTCTCCAACCCTCTCAAGAATCTCGAAAGGCCCGATATACCTAGGGCTCCACTTGCCCTTATTTCCGAACCTCATAACACCCTTCATGGGCAAAACCCAGAGCAAGACCCGCTCCCTAACCATGAATGAAATATCACGATAGCCTGAATGACCTTAACCTTTTCCAAAGCATCTTGAACGAGGTTTGTACCCAATAGCCTTGCCTTGTCCGGCTTGAATCAATCCACTTGAGACCGGCATTGTCTATCATACAAAGCCTCACACGGGGCCATATGAATGCTCGATTGATAACTGTTGTTGTGGCCAAACTTTGCAAGTGGCAAGAACTGATCCCAAGAAACCCCAAACTCCATCACACATGCACGGAGCATATCCTCTAGTATCTAAATAATGCGCTCGGATTGTTCTATTCATCTGAGGGTGAAATGTTGTGCTCAACTCAACCTGAGTACCTAACTCATGATGTAAGTCCCTCCAGAACCACGATGTGAACTGCGTACCCCGATCAGAAATGATAGATATCGAAATGCCATGAAGCCTGACAATATCGCAGATATAAACTCGAGCCAGCTGCTATTTTGCACTTTTTCGTCATTTTTCGAAAAGCAAAAAATCAAAAAAAGAAAAAGAAAATACGAATAAGTAGTCATTGCAGGAATGTAATGAGCCAACTTGGTCAACCTATCCACAATCATCCACATTGCATCAAACTTCCTCTAACTCTATGGGAGCCCAATAACAAAATGTATAGTGATCCGCTCCCATTTCGAATCTCTAGCTTCTGAAGCAGTCCACCTAGTCTCTAATGCTCATACTTCACCTGCTGCCAATTTAGGCACCGAGCGACATACTCTACTATGTCCTTCTTCATTCTGCTCCACCAATAATGCTGGCTCAAGTCCCGATATATCTTCGTGGCACCTGGATGAATGGAGTACCGTGAACTGTGAGCCTCCTAGAGAATCAGCTGATGCAAACAATCTACATTGGGCACACATAGCCTGCCCTGCATCCTCAACGGACCGTCATATCCAATAGTAACCTCCTTAGTATATCATTGTGCTTAATTGTGTCCTTAAGGACAACTAGATGGGGTCCATGATACTAACACTCCCTGATACGATCATAAAGAGAAGAATGAGAAATCACGCAAGACAAAACTCGACTCGGCTGAAAAATGTCCTATCTAACAAACTGGTTGGACACGGCAAATCTTCAATGCATGAACAATTGCTACTAACTCAAGGTCGTGGACAAGATAGTTCTTCTCATGTACCTTTAGCTATCAAGACGCATAGGCAATAACCCTGTCGTCCTACATCAACACCGCACCGAGACTAATACGTGACACATCACAATATACAATATAAGATCCCAAACCTATAAGCAATACCAATAATGTGGCTGTAGTCAAAGTTGTCTTAAGCTTTTGAAAGCACTCCTCTGTCCACCTGAACGAAGCACCCTTCTAGGTCATTTAGGTCATAAGTGGTGCAATAGATGATAAACCCTCTACAAATTGACGGTAATACCCCGCCAAACAAAGAAAACTCTGAATCTCCATAGCTAAGGACAGTCTGGGCCAACTCTGCACTGCTAACATTCTTCGGGTCCACCTTGATCCCCTCACTCGACACTACATGACCCAAAAATTCTACTAAATCTAGCTAGAACTCGCACTTTGAGAAATTTGCATATAACTTCTTTTCTCTCAAGGTCTGATGCACAGCTCTCAGGTGCTGCTCATGATCCTCTCGACTCCGGGAGTATACCAGAATGTCATCAATAAACACAATAACGGATGAGTCAACATAGGGTCGAAACACACTATGCATAAAATGAATGAATATTGCTGGGGCATTGGTAAGCCCAAATGACATCATACGGAACTCGTAGAGACCGTACAGAATCCTGAAAGCAATCTTTGAGATATCTGGCTCCCAAATCTACAACTGATGATAGCCTGAACGCAAGTCAATCTGGGAAAACACTCTGGCACCCTATAACTGATCAAATAGGTCATCAATACAAGGCAAAGGATACATGTTCATCACTATAACTTTGTTCAACTGATGATAGCCAATACAAATGAGCATATAACCATCCTTCTTCTTTACAAACAAGACTGAAGCACCCCAAGGCGATACACTGGGCCGAATGAAGCCCTTATCAAGAAACTCTTGTAACTTCTCCTTCAATTCCTTCAACTAAGGCGTAGCAATACGATATGGAGGAATAAAGATGGGGTGAGTGTCCGGTAACAAATCAATACCAAAGTTGATATCCCTATCAAACAGCATGCCCGAAAGATCCGCTTGAAATACATCTAGATAATCCCTAACTACTGGAACTGACTCAATGGTAGGGGTATCAATACTGACATCTCTCACATAAAGTAGATACACATCATACCCCTTCTCAACCATTCGTTGAGCCTTTAAAATTGAAATAACTCTATAGGAGTATAATCTAAGGTACCTCTCCACGCTAACCATGGTAATCATGGAAGAGCTAGCATCACAGCCTTGGTGTGACAATCAAGAATAGCATAATGGGGTGACAACCAAACCATGCCCAAAATAATATCAAAGTCTACCATACTGAGCACTAATAAATTGGCTCTGGTCTTAAAACCACTAAGAATAACCAAACATCACTGATAGACACGATCAACAACAATAGAATCTCCCACAGGTGTAGACACATAGACAGGAGATCTCAAAGAATCCTGGGATACACCCAAATACGGAGCAAAATAAGATGACACATAGGAATAAGTGTAGCTTGGATAAAATAAGACTGACGTATCTCTATGATAGATAGAAACAATACCTGTAATGACAGAGTCGGATGCAACTGCCTTCATACGAGCAGGAGGAGCATAATATATGACCTAGCCTCTCCCTCTAGGGCGACCTTTACCTGCCCGACCTCCACATCAAGCTAGCTAAGCAAGTGGGATGGTAGCTGGCTCTGTAACCATATCTTGAGGACCCAGTGGAGCGCGTGGAGCCTGATATGGAGGTGCACCCCTCCCAAGTCTGGGGCAATGCCTCACCACATGACGAGTGGCTGGCTCAAGCTTGGTCGACTAGACTGACCACTAAAAGCACCCCGTGTAGGAGGTGCACTAGAGAATGGTGGTGCATAATAGGAAGCCTAGGGCCTAGGAGTGGCCGAAATACCGCTGGCGGCTAGAAGTGCTGAATGAACATTGTGACTCACATAGCCCCTACCATGACGAACTATAGTTGGGGAACTAGTACCACTGTAAGTCGTAGATTCTCGAGACCTCTTGGCCTCTCTCTTCTGAATCAGCATACCCTCCATTATCCTAGAAATCCCCACTACCTGCTAGTATGCGATGTCCATCTCTTACTCTCGAGCCATGATAAATGTGATACTAGGTTGAGCCCCTCAATAAATCGATAGACCGCCTCTCGAACTGTAGCAACCAAGGTTGGTGCATGTCTAGCCAAATCACTAAACCAGACCGCAAACTCCGACATGATCATAGAACCTTACAGCAACTGCTCCAACTTTGTGCGCCATGTATCTCTGAGACTCTAAGGAACATACTCCCTCAAGAACATATTAGAGAACTAATTCCATGTAAGTAAAGTTTCCTCGACTGGAATACCTAACTCATATGCACACCACCACTGATAATTCGTTCCCCTTAAGTTGGAACATAGTGAAAGAAACCCCACTAGACTCCACAACACCAATAGTATAGAGAATACAGTGGCACTCCTCAAAAAAACCCTGGGCATCCTTTGACGCCAAACCATTGAAAGTAGGAGGGTGATACTTCTTACACCTCTTGTGCCTGCATTTTGTCCTCCTCAAAAACTGCAGCCCTACCCTCGGGCTAAACTAGTTCTACTGGCTGCACTGGTATGACCTCTGGAACCCAGTGTTCCTAAACCCGCTGCTATAGAGCACAGGCGGCAGGAGTCTGTTCTCCTCCCCTCGCCTGAGATGTTGCAGGAGCAAGGGGGATCAACCTTGCCTAGCTAAAGTGCCGAACATGCTCAAAAACTGGGCAATGGTCTCCAGAAGAGCTGGTGTGGTAATAGACATCTAAGATGCCTGCTCTCCAAATAGAGCTACTGGTGGCTCCTCTATAGCAGCTCACGTGAGTGCTTTGGCTGCACCACATGGATGTCCTCGACCTCTACCCCGGCCATAGCCTCTCGCGGCTCAAGTAGGGAGCGCAGGTGTCTGTTCATCTGATCTGGCTATATGTGTCATCACCATATGTGAGAGAATAGAAAGACAAAGGTATAGAATCATGCAGTCAATAATTTTGCACGATAAGGAATCAAAGAAGTGAAACTTTTTCCTAATAGTTCCATAACCTCGTGAATATAAGTACAAACATCTCCGTACTGATCCACGAGACTCTACTAAACCTGCTTGTGACTCATAACACCTATTAACCTAAAGATCTGATGCCAACTTGTCACGACCCAAATCTCCCTCCGTAAGATGTCGTTACGGCACCTAGTGTCTAAGACTAGGTAAGCATAAAAATTGCGAAATAACATAAATAAAAATAAAATTAACGAATAAACCTCAACAACAATAGGTACATATATAGCTAAAGATGGAAAACTGCCAATCGGCATGTACAATTAAAACTAACAACTCCAAGCATAAACACTCCTAAAACCTGGTAGTCACAAGTCACAAGCTCTAAGGAATGTAATAACTGTCGATATACATCAGTATCTCAGAGGAATAAAAAAAACATAAAAGATATAGGGGGACTCTAAGATCTGCATGCACTAGCAGATATACCTTCAAGTCTCCACGTATTCACTGCTAACTGATATCAGGGGCTGGTAGGAGGTACTTGGGTCTGCACACAAAACATGTGCAGAATAGTAGTATGAGTACACCAAAACGGTACCCAGTAATTGCTAAGCCTAACCACGATAGAGTAGTGACAAGGTCAGGTTAGGGGCCTATCAGAATATAATTGTGATGACCCAAAAGGTCAACTCATATTTTAGAACCCAATTCAGGGTTCTGAGGCCTTCAAAACCTCATTTTCTTTCTCTTCTATTCGTGTGCGCAGTCCGAGCGCATTTTCGGAAAGCTTTTATGTGAAATTTGAGTAAATTAGTAAGTTTTGACTTCAAAAATTGATTGAAGTTGACTTCAGTCAATATTTTGAGTAAACGGACCCAGACCCGTAGTTTGACTGTCCTCGATGGTCCGTTGTAAAATGTGAAACTTGGGCGTATGCTCGGAATCGAATTTCTAGGTCCGTAGCCCGAGAAATGAATTTTTGAAGAAAATTGTTAAACTGAAAAATATAATGGTTTTTCAAAATTGAATAATATTTAATCTTGTTGGTATCAGCCTCGAATTTTGGTTCCAGAGCACAACTCATGTTTAATATGGTATTTAAGTCATGTCTGTGAAATTTGGTGAGAAACGGAATTTATATGACGTGATTCGGACCCTCGATTGTAAAAATAGAAACTTTAAGGGTTCTTGAGAAATTCATTGATTTTGATGCTAAATCCATAGTTTTATGTGTTATTTTAGCTATTTTATCACCCGAGCAAGTTCATATGATGTGTTAAGACATGTGTTCGGGTTTGGGTTGGAGCCCCGAAGGCTCAGGTGAGTTTCGGATAGGCTACGGGATGTCTAGGCTTAGAAAAGACCTGGTGTAGGATAGTTGCAGAGTTGCAGGTCTCTAAACCTAGGAGTGTGGATGCGGAGTAAAATTCACGGACCGCAGTGGGATTTCAGGACCGCGGTGGAGGGCTTCACGGACCACGGTGGGTAAGGCCAAATTTCCGCGGCCGCGCACATTAATTCGCAGACCGCGGTGAGGTTCTCGGCCGCGCCCAGTAATTCGAGGCCCGTGTAGTGAGCGCCGGGGGTTCTATATAAACGGGCTTTTTCATCTATTTTTTATTGTTTCAAAGCCCTAAAACACAAGAAGCGATTTTCCAAATACTTTTTATTCCCCAAATCATAAGTAAGTGATTCTTAACTCATTTCTTTCAATTTTCTACTTATTTTACAAGATTTCATCTTAGAATCTAGGGTTTTCATTGTGGAATTGCAGATTTTCTGGTAGAACTTAGGATTTTCAAAATTTGGAAATTTAGACTCAAATTAAGGTCGGATACCAAAACTAATTATATATCTGGGATCGGGGGTGAATGGGTAATCAGGTTTTGGTCCGAAAATTCGAGTTTGGACCAAGCGGGCCCGGGTGTTGACTTTTTTAAAAATGACCTAAATTGAATTACTTGCTATCATGGGTAGTTCCTAAGGCTTAAATTGAATCGTTTGGTTGGTATTTTTCTAAATTATATTGGTCTGGAGGCTTGTGTGAAAGAAAAATCTATGATTGAGCTTTGAGATTAGCTGTGGAATTGAGGTAAGTGTTGTGGCTAACCTTAGCTTGAGGGATTAGGTATTGTTTCCCTATCTGCTACTTGTTTAGTTGTTGATTTCGACGTCTAGGTGAGGTGAAGGGTATCTATGCGTTGTTGTCGGGTCATAGCATGCAAGTGAGTCTTATACTTGTGACTATTGTGTTTCTTTATACGTACGGCTCATGCTTAAACTAGTTATTCTTTGTGTTAAATAAGTCTTATTATGTTTTTCCTGGTATAGGATATTTATGAGTAGTGACTCAAGTTGAGATATATATTGTGAAGATAAACGTTGAAATGAGGTTGTTTATTGATGATTCCCTCGTTGGTTTATTATTGTTTTTGCTTTTTGGGTGAGGAAGAGTGTAAAGCACGAAGGGTGATGACATGCAATATTTTGTGACTGAGTGATAAAGCACGAAGGTGATGCTGTGCCATATTCTGATATTCATAATGCATGAAGGGTGATGTCGAGCCATATTATGAGAGAGTTAATGCACGAAGGGTGACTTCGTGTCGTTTCTATTGTTTCTTATGGTAAGGACGAGAGTAAAAGTGTAACGACCCGACCCGTCGTCTCAGGTATTTCTGCCCTGTTTTCCCCGTTTTATGCTTCTATATGTTTCATTATATGTGTTTGGTGAATTTGAAGCAATTCGGATAGAGTTTGGTTGGAAATGAGACAATTAGTCTCCTTAAGAGAAGTTTAGTTTGGAAAAGTCAACCGGATGTTGACTTATGAGTTAGAGGGCCCGGAATGGATTTCCGATGATTCGACTAGTTTCGGGTGATAATTTGTGACTTAGGAATGCGATCGGAATTGAATTTGGAGGTCCGGTGTAGAATTAGGCTTGAATTGGCGAAGTTTGAATTTTGGCGGATTCCGGTTGATAGGTGAGATTTTGATCCGTGAGTCGGAATGGAATTCCGACAAATGCAGTAGATTCGTTAAGTGATTTTGGATATGTCTACAAATTTTCAGGTCATTCGGACATCGTTTGGTAGGGTTTTTTATTGAATGTTGGTTTCGGAAGTCATAGTTAAAACTTAGGCCTGAATCCGCCTTGATTTGATGATTTTTTGTGTTTAAGGACGTGTTTTTATGATTGGAACAAGTTCGTATGGTGTTTTGGAATGGGTTGGTGGTTTTGGTTGAGGTCCCGGGGGCCTCGGGGTGATTTCGGATGTTCAACCGGACCATTTTTGGACTTGTAGAGTTGCAGATTTTGCTGTTATTTTTGTTGCAGAACATTTGTTCTTCGCGTTTGCATTGATGAGACGCGAACGCGTAGAAGTAAATTGAGGTCGAGGATTTATGGCTTTCGCGTTCGCATCAGAGTCTTCGCGATCGCGTAAGGTAAGCAGACCATGCATCTGCGTTCGCGTGAAGAGGGAACGCGTTCGCGTATAAGGAATTAAGGTTCAGGATTCTTTGGTCTTTGCGTTCGCGGAACGCGTTTCGCGTTCGCGTAACATGAAGGGCTAGAGCATCGCGTTCGCGAGCCAGGAGTCGCATTCGCGTAGAGCATTTTTGAAACTTAAAAATTTTTTCCTTCGCGTTCGCGTGGCAAGGGTCGCGAACGCGATGAAGAATGGACTGGGCGGACAGAAGGGTTTTATATCATAACCTCCGCGAGCAAAAATCATTTTTCACCATTGTTGAGCACATTTTGGAGCTATTGGACGAGGGAGTAAGAGTATTTCAACTTGGTTTCGATTGGAGGTAAGTTTTATGAGCTAATTACGTGATTTTATTGAAGAATCATCATCTAAATCTCTGAAAATTGGGTGGAAATTGGAGAATTTAGGGCTTGGTTTTTGGTATTGAAAATTTGGAATTTAAAGGGGCTATTGGACTCCGATTTTGATAAAGTTTATATGTACAGACTCGTGGTGAGACGAGGATTCCAAAAATGTGAATTTCGTAATTTTTCGACAAGTGGGCCGGGGCTCGGGTTTTGCCAACTTCGTGTTTTTGGGTATTTTTCGAGTTCTTTCGATTGGGTTAATTTCCATTAGCCTATTTTAATGCATTCCTTGTGATTTTGATCAGATTCGGCACCCGAGGAGGTTGATTCAAGAGAGAAAGGCTTAGCAGACTAGTCTCGTGGCCGGTTTGAGGTAAGTAATAGATGTGGATGATGACATGAGGGTTAAAAACCCCGGTATATCACACTGTGATGCTATATTGAGGCAAGACACGTACTCTACGGTGAGTGCGGGGTCGAATGTGATCGGGGACTAAGCGGGGTCGAATGTGATCGGGGACTATAGCTTAGTCCGCCTGAGTGATGTTGTACTGTGTTGTTAGCTATAAATTAGCTGGTAAACCTCCTACTTGGATGGTTATGGATATATTTGGGCTGTGTGCCGGTTATTTGGATCCCGTATGGAATATTATCACTGTTTCTATGATTTATAGCATGTTTTCATGATATCAGTCCTGAGATAAATATTGTCCTGAAATGACTAGGAAAATTCTAAGGTTTCAAACACCTAATTGATAATTACTGATAATTGGAACTAAAACTGGTAAGTTGACTGTGCCTGTGTGGCTTGCATGCATATAGCTGGACTGATAGTGGATCGGGCTGCACGCCACAACGTATGTTACTATGATATTACGCTTGAGCTGTAGGAGCCCCTCCGGAGTCTGAACCCCCACAGTGAGCGCGGGTACCCAAATGGATCGGGCTACGCGCCGTAGCGGTCATGTGCATTGCATTGCATTCATGCATTGATATATATATCTGTTTTGACTATTTCTATTAGCTGTTATTACACTGTTAAATGTGTAGGAGTACTGTTCTTAGCTTTACATTGTGCTATTTTTGGGATTTCTTACTGTCAGACATTATACATGTCTATTATCACTGAGTTGGAAGTACGCACTTTACTCCCTGCACCTTGTGTGCAGATTCAGGTGTTCCGGAGACTTAGTTGAGCAGTTGTTGTCTTCAAGAGTTTTATCAGAGTTGTCGAGGTAGCTGTCTGACGTTCGCAGGACCCGACTTCTCCCCTTTTATTCAGTTTTATTTTCGCATTCCAGACTTATGTATTTTCGAATATTTGTTACTCCGTTGTTTAGAGGCTCTAGACTCGTGACCCCAGATTCTGTTGGGAGTGTTTCGTCGGATATTGCAGTCTGCTCCGTATTGTTTTTATCTTAAACATCGGCTTATTAATTTTGAACTGCTAAATTCCCTTAAATTGTCGGTAATGAGTTATCAAGTTGGGTTCGTGAGTGATAATTGGTCAGGCTTGCCTAGCTATATGGTTGGGCGCCATCACGACCGGGATTGGGGTTGTGACAAGTTGGTATCAGAGCCTAGGTTACTAGGCCTCACGAGTCATGAGCTGGTTAGTAGAATCTCGCGGATCGGTACGTAGACGTCCGTATCTATCCTCGGGAGGCTACAGAACCTTTAGGAAAACTTCACTTTCTTGGAATTCTTATCGTGCGTACTTGATTCAGCTTGAGATATAATTCTTGAAATTCCTTCCACACGACTGTATGCGCACGTGAGCGCTTAGTAGTATATGTGCCTTGATGGCTGGTGATTCCCCAATCGAGGGGCGAGATGTGATCTCCGTGAGTTTATGTTGGGCCAGTCAGGAGGACTTGAGGCCGGATCTTTGCCTATGTCTTGAGCACCGAGGTGCTAATTGTGTGAGCAAGTGTTTTGAACTTATATGTTCAGTAATGTTCTTATTAGCCGGGTTGGCGGTAGGATATCATGTGATGAGTATGTCAGTACTGCGAGGTATGTCTATGTGATTTTGGTAGTGACGAAGAAGTCTGATGGTTAATAAATGAGCTGTAAAGTGTTTGTTTTCTATTGCGGTCTGATGTGTAGCCCCAAGTTATGGGTGCGTGAAGAATATTTTTATGTCTCTTAATCGGAAAGTAAAGTACATTATATGTGGCGGGATGAGTTCAGACTCAGGGAGACTAAATGGCTGTGTAACGTATATTATGGCGGAAGGTGTACTGAAATACTAAATTGAGGCGAAACAGTGGGTTATCTCCTGCGGAGTGTTCTTAAGGGGTATGATTCTTATGTATATTGTTAGAAGCTCTCATGTGTAATTGAAAGGTATTTTCTATGTGTTATGATTCGAATAGGTGCAACGCTTGTCCATATATCAATGTTGATAATATAATACATGTAGTATTGAGATTTATGTTGTTGATATACATTGTGATGCGGTGTCGAGTTGTGGGCGTATTGTTAGGATGGTTTTGGTGATTCTCTGGCAGGTGGATAGACTCAATTACAAAAGAAACTCTGCCGAAATTTTTGAAAAATTTGGGGACTTAGTATAAATTTTGTTGCCTAGAGTGGGCTTAACTATTGCGGAATGAATGAGAGAATTGCAAAAGAGTTATAATACTAGATGATCTGTGTTTTCACAACTTATAAGTGATTTGAGTTTGACCTCACTATAATATTGTGGCATCATTAGAGTAAAAGTATTATGAGTTATTAAATGCGTCCTGATAGGTGGCTTTGAGCCAAGTTGGGGAGGTTGCTATTGAATAGTTGATTGCATGGTTATGTGCTATGTTATTTCCGTTTCGAGGTATGCTGGCGGATCAGTCCTGGTTGTAGAAAATGAGCCGAGGATGGAATGAGTAAAGCAAAATTTTGATAAAGGTTATATGGTACTTCGTAGATGTGTGAAGACAATAAGAGGTCTTGAGCTGTTGTTGATAAAGAATGCTCTGTGTATAGAAAAGGAAGATGTTCGTTTGTATTGGAATGAGGTCATATTCTTCGGTGTCAAAGTGCTAATAAGGCACGAGTGGTTATGTTCGTTAGGTCAGGTAAATTGCAGTTGGAATAGGAGTGAATGGCTCTCGAGAATGGTTTTATTGTGTTCGAGATTTTTGCATGTAATCATCAGGTGTCTTAAGGTTGTGTATGTGGCTAGAGACTGTGTTTCCTTTAGTAAGAGATCAAGACTGGGGGTATTTATGATAATTCTTATGAGATTCTATGTATCGGTATCTAGAAAGTAATAGTAACGAATTCATATTCGCCGGAAGTTCTTCAAGTAAAGTATTCTGGAACGTGGTATATTTGGGAAGAATTGAGAGAGTATTCGGTGGCCTATGGGTCTTAGTCAGTGCGGTCTTATGTTCGAGCCTCGTGTGGTAGGCCTAGATTGAGGCATTGTGATTCTATGGCAAGGGAGAAATATCAAGTGGATGATGAATAAAAAGAGAAATTTTATAGAAGGAACAACTTGATAATAGACCGAATCGTTATGGTAAAGATATGATTATTTCCTTGTATGTGTTCGAAGTAATAGGCTTTTACTGACAATTTGCAGCAATGCTCTTGAGTTTTGACGGCTGGATTAGCTCGGTTTAGGTAGAAGGATTCAGTCCTGGCAGTTTAGCTTGTACAAATGGAGCTGGCAGAGATGTTCTTGTTGGGTTTTACCGTGGTTTGAAGATGAGTATATTTCTCATGGGTATGCGAAGCAGAGAGTGTGTAATGATTTTTCTTCTAAATGGGATCAATGAAAGTTCTTGACTAGTTGAGTGCGTCGAAGTCTGCAGCGCGGAAGGGAGATAAAAGTTCTCATGTTATCCTAATGTGGTATGGTATATACGTTATGTTGTGGAGGATTGGAATTTGTGTGTAAGGCTCGGTTCAGTTCGGTATGGAAAGTCATTAAATTTTTTTAAGCGGCATGGGCATCTACCGGTGATTTAAGAAATCGATCTTCAGAGGAGTTGGGTGAATGATCCTCATATGATAAGGAAAAGGTCTTGCTAATCACAGTGATTTGACAAGGGTATATTTTTCAGAAAAAGGAGAATGTGACTAAGTTTATGGCACTTCGGTAGTGTTGCGGCATTTTCTTGCTAGATCGACTGCTGATATCGGAGTATGTTTTATGGCATAGGAGAGTTTTAAAATATCTTCGAAGAATGACTGTGAGTTCTCATGTTCAGGATATGTAATGGTTGTGGATAGTGTGTATTGGTACCGTTAGCGGCTATGAGGTGTTGTAGAATATGGGGATAGTAGAGGCCAATGTGGTCAACTTTGCTGTATTTTAGATGGTAGGGTCTGCCAAGAGATGGTGGAATGATTTTGTGTTGACTAGACCAACTGGGTCGCCAGCCTTGACTTGGGACCAATTCTCTTAGTTATTTCTCAAGATGTTCCTTCCTATCACTTAAAGAGTGGACTACCGCAGGCGGTTCAAGTATCTTTAGTAGGGTTCTATGACCGTCACTCAGTATGAGACTAGGTTTGTCAATTTGGCCCGTCATACCCTTCTTATACTTCCTACCGAGAGAGAGAGAGAGAGAGAGAGGTTGAGGAGGTTTATTAAGGGACTCGCTCAGCCTATCAGATTGTAGATGGATAAGGAGACAGGGAGCGATATTTCTTTCCAGGATGTGGCCAAGCGAGTTGAGATGGTTTTGGCTTAGGGGAGTGGTCAGGGGTCTGACAAGACATCTCGTCATTCTGGTAGGTTCAATGGTGCCTCATCTGAAGGCATGGATTCTTTTGGTAGAAGCCACTTCCCAGGCCGTTTCATTTAGCACTTTAGGCTTCTCACGGTTCTTTAGGTGGCCGTGGCTCTCATGTGCAGTATTCTGATCAGCTACCCTACAGTGCACCACCAGATCCTATCAGTGAACCTTTGCTCCAGAGTTTCCAAAGTGGTTACCCAGGTCGTCAGGGTCAGTTTCAGAGTCAACAGTCTCAGTAGTTGAGGTCTTGTTATACTTGTGGCAATTCAAGGCACATTGCTAGGTATTTCCCTCGAGCATCGAGCAGTTGTCAGCATCAGGGTTCTCGTGCCATGGTCCCAGCACCGGGTGTTCCACCGCCCACTCAGTCAGGTAGAGGTAGGGGTCAGACATCTAGAGGTGGATATCAAGGTTTTAGAGGTAAAGGTAATATCGCTAGAGATGGAGTCTAGCTAGAAGGAGGACGTCCCAGGGATACAGTTCAGAGTGGTGGGGGCCAACCCCGATGTTATGCTTTCCCATCTAGGCCTGAGGCTGAAGGATATGATGCCGTTATCACAGGTACGGTTTCAGTTTGCAGTAGAGATGCTTTAGTTCTATTTGATCTAGGGTCTGCATACTTCTTTGTGTCATCTTATTTTGCTATGTAATTGGTTGTGCCTCGTGATTCTTTGAGTGCTCCTATATATGTGTCCATACCAGTGGGTGATTCTATTATTGTAGATCATGTCTATCACTCGTGTGTGGTTATTATTGGGGATCTTTAGATCCATATAGATCTTTTACTTCTTGACATGGTCAATTTTGATGTCATTTTGGGGATGGATTGGCTATCAACTTATCATGCCATATTGGACTGTCATGTCAAGACCATGACCTTATCCTTGTGTGGGTTGCGTCGATTGAAGTGGAGAGGGACTCCTGGTCATTCTACTAGTAGGGTCATTCTTGTATGAAGGCTCGGCGTATGGTCGAGAAGGGGTGTTTGGCTTATTTGGCTTATGTTCGTGATTCTAGTGTGGAGGTTCCTTCCATGGATTCCATACCAGTTATTCGTGAGTTTCTAGAGGTATTTCCTATAGACCTTTCAGGGATGCCACCCGATAGGGATATTGACTTTTGCATTGATTTGGCTCCGGGCACTCAGCCCATTTCTATTCTACCATACCGAATTGCCCCGCCAGAGTTGAAAGAATTGAAGGAACAATTGCATGATTTTCTTGATAAAGGCTTCATTAGGCCCAGTGTCATGCCTTGGGGTGCGCCACTATTGTTTGTAAAGAAAAAGGATGGATCGATGAGGATGTGCATAGACTATTGGCAGTTGAACAAGTATCCATTACTGAGGATTGATGACTTATTTGATCAGCTTCAAGGGTGCCAAGGTTTTCTCAAAGATTGATTTAAGGTCTGGCTACCATCAGTTGAGGATTAGGTCAGCCGATGTCCCTAAGAAAGCTTTTTGGACTCGCTACAGTCATTATGAGTTTCTAGTAATGTCATTTGGGTTGACAAATGCCCCGGCAACATTCATGGATTTTATGAACCGAGTGTTTAAGCCCTATTTGGATTCCTTTTTCATCATTTTCATTGATGATATCTTAATCTATTCCAGCAGCCGAGAGGAGCATGAGCCGTATCTTTGAGTTGTTCTTCAGACTCTGAGGGACAACCAGCTATATGCTAAGTTTCCGAAATGTGAGTTTTGGTTGAGTTTAATTGCATTCTTGGGTCACGTTGTATCAGCAGAGGGTATTCAGGTGCATCCTAAGAAGATTGAGGTAGTCAAGGACTGGCCTAGACCCACATCAGCTACAAAATTCCGGAGTTTCTTAGGTTTGACGGGTTATTACCGCCGGTTTGTAGATAGTGCTTCATCTATAGTAGCCCCAATGATCAGGTTGACCCAAAAGAGTGCCCTGTTTAGGTGGTCAGACGAGTGTGAGGCGAGCTTTCAGAAGTTCAAGACAACTTTGACTACGTCACCGGTGTTGGTATTACCCACGTGTTCGGGGGCCCTATACAGTATATTGTGACGCATCTCGTATTGGACTTGGTGCGGTATTGATGCAGCGTGGCAAGGTTATTGCATATCATTAGCGACAATTGAAGATTTATGAGAAGAATTATCTAGTTCATTACTTGGAGCTAGCATCCATTATTCACGCACTGAAGATTTGGAGGCATTATCTATATGGAGTGTCGTGTAAGGTGTTCATGGATCATAAGCATTTGCAGTACTTGTTCAAGCAAAAGGAGCTCAATTTGAGGCAGAGAAGGTGGTTGGAGCAATTGAAAGACTATGATATCACCATCTTGTATCATCCCGGGAAGGCCAATGTGGCGGCCGATGCTTTGAGTAGGAAGTCAGCTAGTATGGGCATCCTTGCGTATTTTCTAATCGGTGAGAGACCGCTTGCCTTAGATGTTCAGGCTTTGGCCAATCAGTTCTCGAGGCTGGATGTTTCTAAGCCCAGTCACGTGTTAGCTTGCATAGTCGCTCGGTGTTTCGTGTTTGAGCGTATTAGAGAGAGGCAGTATGATGACCCTCATTTTCTTATCCTTAGGGACATAGTGCAGTACGGAGATGCCAAACAAGTTACAGTTGGAGATGACTGAGTTTTCAGGATGCAGGGTCGTGTTTGTGTGCCTAATGTGGATGGGATTTGTGAGTTGATTCTAGAAGAGGCTCACAGTTCCCAGTATTCTATTCATCCGTGCAGCACTAAGATGTATTAGGACTTGCGGCAGCATTATTGGTGGAGGAGGATGAAGAAGGATATTGTTGCATATGTAGCTCGGTGTTTGAATTGTCAGCAGGTGAAGTATGAGCATCAGAGACCTAGTGGTTTACTCTAGAAGATTGAGATTCCTGAGAGGAAGTGGGAGCGTATCACTATAGATTTCGTTGTTGGACTCCCACGGACTCTTAGAAAGTTAGACCGAGTTTGGGTGATTGTGGATAGGCTGACTAAGTCAGCACATTTCATTATTGTGGCAGTTTTATATTCTTTGAAGCGGTTGGTAGAGGTCTATATCTGGGAGATCATTCGTCTTCATGGTGTGCTTATATCTATCATTTCTTACCGAGGCATGTAGTTTACCTTACATTTCTAGAGAGCAGTGCAGCATGAGTTGGGTACGCGGGTCGAGTTGAGCACAACATTTGATCCTCAGATGAACAATCCGAACGTACTATTCAGATTTTGGAGGATATGCTCCACGCATGTGTTATTGACTTTGGAGGTTCATGGGATCAGTTCTTGCCGTTAGCGGAGTTTGCCTACAACAACAGTTATTAGTCAAGCATCCAGATGGCAACCTATGAGGCATTGTATGGTAGACGGTGACGATCACCAATTAGATGGTTTGAGCTGGGAGAGGCTCGATTATTAGGTATGGATTTGGTACATGATGTTGTGGATAAGGTTAAGATCTTTTTGGATAGGCTTCGCACAGCTCAGTCCAAGCAAAAAAGTTATATCGATCGTAAGGGCTCCGGGTGTCACCCATGAAAGGTTTAATGAGATTTGGGAAGAAGGGCAAGTTAAGCCCTAGGTTCATCGGGCCTTTTGTGATCTTTGATTGAGTGGAAGAGGTGGCTTACAGACTTGCGTTGCCACCAGGCTTATCAGCGGTACATCCATGTGTTTTATGTGTCCATGCTTCGGAGGTATCATGTCGATCCATCCCATATGTTAGATTTCAGTACTGTCCAGTTGGACAAGGATTTGACTTACGAGGAAGAGCCGGTAGCTATTCTAGACCGGCAGGTTCGTACGTTGAGATCGAAGAGTTATCCTTCAGTTCGTGTGCATTGGAGAGGATAGCTTGTTGAGGCAGCTACCTCGGAGACCGAGCCCAATATGCGGGGCTGATATCCACATTTTCCCTAGCTCAAGTACCTTTCTATGTCCGTTCGAGGACGAACGATTATTTTTAGGGTGGAGAATGTGATGACCCAAAAGGTTATCTCGTGTTTTGGAACCCAATTCGGGGTTCCGAGGCCTTCAAAACCTTACTTTCTTTCTCTTCAATTTGCGTGCACAGTCTGGGCGTGTTTTCAATAAGCCTTTATCTGATATTTGAGAAAAATACTAAGTTTTGCCTTCAAAAAATGATTTAACTTGGCTTCGGTCAACATTTTGAGTAAACGGACCCGGACCCATGTTGTGACAGTCCCGGAGGGTCCGTAGTAAAATATGGGACTTGGGCTTATCCCTGAAATCGAATTCCGAAGTCCTAGCCCGAGATATGAATTTTTGAAGAAAATTGTTAAACTGAAAAATATAATAGTTTTTAGAAATTGAATAATGTTTAATCTTGTTGGTATGGTTCCGGAGCCCAGTACATGTTTAGTACGGTATTTAACTCATGTCTGTAAAATTTGGTGAGAAACAGAGTTGATATGACGTGATTCAGACCCTCGATTATGAAAAAGGAACTTTAAGTGTTCTTGAGAATTTCATTGATTTTGATGCTAAATCCGTAGTTTTAGGTGTTATTTTAGTGATTTGATCACTCGAGAAAGTTCATATGATGTGTTAAGACTTGTGTGCTTGTTTGGTTTGGAGCACCAAGGGCTCAGGTGAGTTTCGGATAGGCTACAGGATGTCCAGGCTTAGAAAAGACCTGGTGTAGGATAGTTGCAGAGTTCCAGGTCTTTGAACCTAGGAGTGCGGCCGCAGAGTAAAATTCGCGGACCGCGGTGGGTAAGACAAAATTTTCGCGGATGCAGTCATTAATTCTCGGACCACCATGAGGTTAGCGTAAAAGCCCATTATTTTGGGGCCCGCGTAGTGAGGATCCGAGGGTGGTAAATAAACGAGACTTTTAATCCATTTTTCACTTTTTCAAAACCCTAAAACATAAGAGGCGATTTTCCAAATACTTTTTCTTCCCCAAATCATAAGTAGGTGATTCTTTACTCATTTCTTTCACTCTTTTACTTCTTTTACAAGATTTCATCTTAGAATCTAGGGTTTTCATGAACGAATTGGAGATTTTGGGATAGAACTTAGGAATTTTGAAATTTGGGAATTAAGACCTCAAATTGAAGCTGGATTCCAAAACTAATTGTATATTCGGGATTGGGGGTGAATGTGTAATCGAGTTTTGGTCCGAATTTCGAGTTTAGACCAAGTGGGCCCGGGTGTTGACTTTCGTTTACTTTTTTAAAAATGACCTAAATTGAATTCCTTTCTATCGTGGGTATTTCCTAAGGCTTAAATTGAATCGTTTGGTTGGTAATTTGCGAGATTCTATTGGTCGCGAAGCTTTTGTGAAAGGAAAAGCTATGATGGAGCTTTGAGATTGGCTATGGAATTGAGGTAAGTGTTATATGTAAATTTAGCTTGAGGAATTAGGTATTGTTGCCTTATCTGCTATTTGTTTAGTTGTTGAATATGACATCTAGGTGAGGTGACGATCTATATGTTGTTGTCAGGTCATAGCATGCGAGTGAATCTTATACTTGTGACTATTGTGTTTCTTTATACGTACAGCTCATGCTTAAACTGGTTATTCGTCGTGTTAAACAAGTCTTATTATGTTTTTCCTGGTATTGGATATATGTGAGTATTGACTCAAGTTGAGATATATATTGTGAAGATAAATGTTGAAATGAGGTAGTTTATTGATGATTCCCTCGTTGGGTTGTTATTGTTTATGTTGTTTGGGTGAGGAAGAGTGTACAGAACGAAGGGTGATGCCGAGCAGTGTTTTGTGAGTGAGTGTTAAAGCACGAAGGGAGATGCCATGCCATATTCTGTGAGTGTTTATGAATGAAGGTTGATGTCGTACTGTATTCTGAGATTGATAATGCACGAAGGATGATGCCATGCCATGTTATGAGAGAGTTAATACATGAAGGGTGATGTCGTGTCGTTTCTGTTGTTTCTTATGGTAAGTACGAGAGTAAAAGTACGAAGAGTGATGTCGTACACATGTTTATGTTATTATTTCCGTTGGTTCAAAGTATGTTATTTACTGTGTTTATGTACTATACCATTTTCAGAATTTGACATTCCCCTCAACATGTTTTCCCCCTTTCCCATTGTTATCTGTTAAATTTCCATTATTATTATTTCTCGTATATGATGTAACTGCACAGGCTCATGTTATTTGTCATGTCCTAGCCTCATCACAACCTCGCCGAGGTTAGGCTTGGCATTTACCAGTACATGGGGACAGTTATACTGATACTGCACTCTGGCACTTTCTGTGCAGATTTTGGTGTCGGACCTCGTGATTAGAGTTGGGTTGCTGCCTTCAGCCTATCAGGAGACCCAAGGCAGATCTACCGGCGTTCGCAGACCCTGGTGTCCCCTTCCTTATATCCTACTTTTTTCCTGTTTCCTGTATTTTCGGAACAGATATATTCCTTTTAAACCAGTATTTGTAGAAACTCATAGAAGTTCGTGGATTGTAACTCCAGATCTTTGGGGTAGTCATGTGTTAGTGTTTTAAACTATTATAAAATTTTTGCACTTCATATCTGATTAGTTTTACTTATTGATAATTACTGTTTTGATTAATGATTAATTTGTTAGAACATTATCTGTTGGCTTACCTAGCATTCTAAGAGTTAGGCGCCATTATGATCCTGACGGTGGGATATTCGGTTCGTGATAGTAATAATTAAGGCAGAAGATATATAGTAATATAATGAATAGATTGAGAATTTAACAATGAGAAATTGCAGAAAAGTAGCAGCACAACACATAGGGTAAACAAAATGGGGCACTCCCGAGGTACCGCCCCGTAGTCCCAAAATTAAATACTCAACAAGGGATCTCCTGAGGTACCACCTCGTAGTCCCAACAGTAAATATGCAACAGGGGAGCTCCCGAGGTACCTCCTAGTAGTCCCAGTAGTAAATATGCAACATGAGAGCTCCCGAGGTACTGCCTAGTAGTCCCAAAAGTAAATACACATCTCGTAACCAATGGAACCACGAATTCAATACAAGGAATCCTATTGTTAAAGACTAAATACAAATCAAGGAAAAACAGGAATTCAATTAAGCATGTTGCACAAATTTCAATTAAGAATTTAGACATGTAGACATGTGATATTAGGCTAAACATGATAACTACACATGCTAGGATAACTCATTTCAGATATAAACAGGTTACTACTTAGCAAAAACCGAATTTTCAACATTTAGCCCATGTACGCACTCGTCATCTTGCGCACACAGCACTTACATATCATAAATTGTTACAACAATATCAAATCCTAAGGAAATTTTCCCACACACAAAGTTAGACAAGACACTTACCTCAAGCCAAGCTCAATCAGGAAATAAAAATGCCTTTTCTTCTACTTTTCTACTCTGAATGACCAAAATCTAGCAAAATGAAATTTCATACTATTAATATAACGATAAGAAACTAATCTAATTAATGAATTCAAGACTTTAATAAGAAATTAGAAAATCGCCCCAAATAGTCGACCCTGGCCCACGCCTCGTAATCATGTTAAAAGTCACAAAATCAAAACACTCGTTCAACCACAAGTTCACCCATACCAAAATTACTAAAATCCGATAATAAAATCTCGATCAAAACTTCAAATTTTAGTCTAGGAACCTCACACCCTATTCCACCAATTTTACAACCCAAATTCTTAATTAAATAAAAAAATTAACGATAGATTAGTGGAATATAACCAAAAAGGAATCAAGAATCCTTACACAAATGTTTCCTCTGAAAATTCCTAAAATTCCCTCCTCAATCTGAGCTCTCTAGATCCAATAATGGATAATGAAATCAAGCCCTCGAACTTAGCATTTTCTGCATAGTGCTCTTACAGACCAAGTGCTATAACAAGACACCTCGTGGCATAAATCAATCAGGCAATCGACCTCATAACAAGCCACCTCGTAGCATAAATCAATATGGACCACGGCCTCACAAAACTCTTGAATCAATAACAATATGCTGCGGCATAAAGCCCGAACCCACAATATCCTCACAACACAAGCCCTTGGCCTCACTCAGTTAGAAACCTCTCAAGCCACTCGGGATAACAGTAACACAGGGTGCTCAGCCTAAAATATCATTTTATGCATCAAAACGGAGTAATAAAGACTGAGTTATGAAATCAGTAAACAAAATATGGCTGATTATAGATCTTAAATCAAAAACAGTGAGAGTATAATAACAAAAAGCCCCTAAGGGTCCAAACAGCTCTGGCACAAGCCCCAAATATGACATTCAGCCTAATTTATAGGAAATTCTTTCTAAAACACATAAGTATCATATAATTTAAGTCAAATACGCAACTTTATAGTTTTTACGGGATGGACCAAGTTACAATCCCCAATGGTGCATGCCCACACGCTCGTCACCTAGCATGTACGTCACCTCAAAATAGTAAACCAGTGGGAAATCTGGGGTTTCATACCCTCGGGGCTAGATTTACAATCATTACTTACCTATATCCGAGCAAAATCCTATTCCAAAATTCCTTTGCCCCTCAAATCGGCCTCCAATCGACCCGAATCTAGCCAGAGTTAATTCAATTAAGTCAGTACGAATTATAGGAATTAATTCCATATGAAAATACTAATTTTCCAACAAATTCTGAAATTTAACTCAAAATTGCCTGTGGGGCCCTCGTCTCGGAATTCGATGAAACTCACAAAATCCGAGAACTCATTCAATCACGAGTCCCACCATACCAAAATTACTAAATTTTGATAACAATTCGGCCTCCAAATCTTCAAATCTTTTTTTCAAATCCCTAGATCCAAATCCCCAATTCATACCTCAAAAACATGTAATCTAGTCGAATTATTCGATGATAATTCAATATTATGGAGTAGAAATGATCACAGGTGACTTACCTCAAGATTTTCCATGATTTCTTGCTCAAAAATCGCCCCAAGCCGTGTTCATTCACCAAAAAACTTCAAAATAAGCTTTAAAAACAGAACAACATTAAAAACTTGATTCTGGTCGCTAAAATCCAATTCATGATGCTAAAAGCGTCAAATCTGGTTGCTAAAGGTGCACACCAGATCTGATGCAACAACAGTCTTTAATTTTACTAAAAAGGCTCTAACTCCATCATACGAACTCGGAATTCGATGATTCTTGTTCTTATGAGTCACAAATAATAATACGAATATATCCTTCAATCAAAACTCAATTCGGAGCTCATTTTCTTAGTGCGATACTCATTTCGCTTGTTAAACAATTAACTCATATTTTGCGTTAAAAACCCAATCACAACTTGATGAAATTAGACCAAACTTTTCATATCACTCCTATAATTCATTATGAAAATCCTAAAAGTCTCAAAATCAAATTTCGATCTCTAGAACTAAAAATAGACCTTTGGATCATTACATGCTTATCCTCAAAATGCTAAAATCTTCAAAAAACTCTTCCAAAACTTATCCGACCCTCTTGGGACCCCAACCAAGTATACTAAAAAGTCCCATAATATAACACGAACTTAGTTGATGCCTCAAATTATATCAAACAATGCTAAACTGTGAATCACACCCCAATTCAAGCTTAGTGAAACTAACAACTTCCAAGTTCTATATTCGATGCCGAAACCTATCAAATCAAGTCCGAATGACCTCAAATTTTGCACACAAGTCAAAAATGACACTACGAACTTATTCCAACTTCCCGAATTCCATTCTGACCCTAATATCAAAATTTCCACTACCGACTGAGAAACATCAAATTTTCAATTTTGCCAATTCAACCCTAATTCTACCACGGACCTCCAAATCACACTCCGGACGCGCTCCCAAGTCCAAAATCACCTAAAGTAGCTAACCAAATTATAAAAATTCAAATCTGAGATTAAATACTAAAAAGCCAAAACTTGGTCAAACCTTTCAAATTTAAAGCTTCAAGCTGAGAATTGTTCTTCCAAATCTATTCCGATTATCCTAAAAACCAAAATCGGCGATTTACATAAGTCATAATACATCATACAGGGATAATCATGCCCGAGAACTGGCGAGCGAAGTGCAAATGCTCAAAACAACCGGTCGGGCCATTACAATAGGATGTACTCAATATGTCTGAGCCTGCCCCACTAATTTATTCGAAATGATACCTTAGGACGGTGGTAAGGCTAAACAAATTGTTTCTGCTCCATGAATAGAGAACTGTGTTGGTTGTAAGAGATTTGAATCCGCCAATCCAACATATTTTTTATGAGTGTCCAAATTTATTTATGGCATGAAACAACTCGCAATATGGGTCTATCTTATATATACATTCGAGAAAACTCTACTTGAATCCATTTAATTTTTCTTAACGATAAACCTGTGCTCGAAAATAAAAATATTTTGAGCACGGATTTTTATGGTCTAAGTGTATCTTGTTTTTACTATGAATTATTTTCCGTGGTTAACAATAATTGTAGTTTTTCCAATATTTGCGTGTTCCTTAATTTTCTTTCTTCTCCATAAAGGAAATAGGGTAATTAAGTAGTATACCATATATATATATATGTATTTTAGAACTCATTCTAACGACTTATGCATTTTGTTATCACTTCCAATCGAATGAACCATTAATCCAACTAGTGGAGGATTATAAATGAATCAATTGTTTTGATTTAAATTGGAGATTAGGAATAGATGGATTTTCTATAGGACCCATTTTATTTACAAGATTTATCACTACTTTAGCTACTTTAGCGGCTTGGCCAGTTACTCGAGATTCTCGATTATTCCATTTTCTATGTTAGCAATGTACAGTGGTCAAATTGGATCATTTTCGTCTCGGGACCTTTTACTTTGTTTTCATCATGTGAGAGTTAGAATTAATTCCTGTTTATCTACTTCTATGCATGTGGGCAAGAAAGAAACGTCTGCACTCAACTACAAAAATTATTTTTTACATGACGGGGGGTTCTGTTTTTCTCTTAATGGGAGTTTTGGGTGTTGCTTTGTATGGTTCTAATGATCCAAAAATAAATTTTGAAACATCAGTTAATCAGTCATATCCTGTGGTTGTAGAAATAATATTCTATATTGGATTTTTTAATGCTTTTACTGTCAAATCGCCCATTATCCCCATACACACATGGTTAGTGGTTACCGGGCTTATTAGTGGATTGTTAATTGTATTATACTACAAGAAAAGCATGATGAGACTGAAAATTATTTATTGTTTTTTAAGGGAATTTTATGTTATTTTCTGTTTGAGATACTAGCATGTTTTCTGACTTGTCCCCAAATAAAAATGGTTGTGGTTAAGTGCTACTACTCACTGAGCTAGAGACTCATCCCCCCTAATTTTTTTACAGCGACAGCAGTTGATGCGGGTGGGGTTTTTTTTTAATTAGAGCGCACATATTGATAGTTCTTGGTGAGCCTCGCACTTGTTCGCGTTGGATGGAGATTTTATTTATTGTTATGATCTTTCTTTGAACTCTTAGAGTTACTCCATAGTCAATATTTTAGTATAATGAGTATTATTTTGTTATTATAGTCTTATTTTAAGTATCGTTCTTTATTATCAAAGTTGGAGATAATTAGTGTTTCTAGTTTTTAGTGGGTTTATTAGCAACTGTGGAGACTTGTTTTGGTTAATTGATGTCACGATCCAAGTTCACCCTCCGTGAATTGTCGTGATGACACTTAGTCTTTCCGACTAGGGAAACCTAGTAATTTGCAGAAATAGGAAAGAAATAAAATACGAAGCTGGCAAGTTACAAGTAAACATAATAAAAGAATTTAAAATGCGGCTCGGCATATACAATAGCACACTTTCAAACTGAACCAAACACTCCTAAAACCAGGTATCTCATGAAATCACAAGCTAGAGAAAATTACATAGTGTTCTAACTCCAAAATGTCTAAACAAAAGTAAATACAAGAAGTCTAAAGCTAAGGGGAGAATAGATAATGAGTTCTAGGTCTTCGGACGCGGCAGATATACCTTGAAGTATCTAATATCACCTGCCTCACTTATAAAATGGCTGAGCATAAGAACCTGGATCTGCACACAAAATATATGTGCAGAAAAGGGCATGAGTACGCCACAGCAATATCCAGTAAGTGTCAAGCCTAACCTCGGTCGATTAGTGACGACGAAGGTCAGGGCCCTACTGGTTATATATATAAAACAAGGTAAAACTATCACGACCGAAAATCTAACTATATCGTGATGGCGCCTATCATGATACTAGGCCAGCCACTTACTTCCAAACACTCCATTTTTCAAATAAATACTTAAGGAAAATCATAATATTTTTAATAGAAATGCAATAAGATAAAAGTATAAATCCAAATCCAGCGGAAAGAAACATAATCCTGACCTCGGGTGTCACTAAGTCATGAGAAACATACTACAACTGTCTGAAATAAATAAGACTACATAGTCTAAGAATGTCTGAACAAAAGTACTATAAGGAAAATAAGGAAGGAGAAGGCCGAACTGCGGTTGCCAAGCAACTACCTCACAATCTCCAAAGAAGGCCTCCACTGGCAAGATCAGCAACCGCTACCATGCCACAAGATACCTCGATCGGCACACAAGGGTGCAGGGGTAACGTGAGTGCACCAACTCAGTAAGTTACAAGTCCAAACTATAGACTGACGGTAGTGACGAACCAAACCTCAACACATTGCAACAGAAAATTGTGTGGAAAGGTAGACATGCTTACAGTTCATGTAATTTCTTAGTAGTAATTAAACACAATATGAACGATACAGTATATAAAGCTCAGGAAACTCTAAGTACCAATGCACAAATAGCATGATCAATGTTACATATACTACTTTCACTCAAAGTGCTCAACAACTCGGTACTGTATATGGCCCATTTGGTCTAGGGAAGATCCATCCTGCAATATATACATACATCACAGACTATAAGTCACCCAGTACCGAGGAAATAGGCCAATCCAACCTCATGGAGAAGATCCATCTCCATACCAATACTTGAGACAAGATCCATGTCCAGGGAGGATCCATCCCTCAATATCATCAATTGCGCTCACTAGGGGTGTAAAGACTCCGGAGGGGCTTCTCTAAGCCCAAGCGCTATATCAATGCAATCGAAGGCATGATCAATATCTTGCTGCGGCGTGCAGCCCGATCCTATGCTATCAATCAATATCAAGCTCTCGGCCTCACTTAGTCAATACTCTCTAGTCTCACACACACAAGCTCAAAATATGATGATACTAGCCCGAACAATGATATGATATGTCAAATAGAAATAATCGAGACCAGGGCATAATATAATATGCATGAACAGGACTGAGTACAGAATAATCAGGAAGATAAAGACATGACAGCAAGAAATGACCTCTCGGGTCTTGACAGTGTTGGCATGAAGCCTTAATATGATAATTAGCATGATTTGTAGTTCATTATCTTAGTCGCATAGATATAACACAGATATCAGCAAGAAAGAGTCAATAAGCGGTGCTCTGGAGTAATCCAAGCCGCTATTCTGACGGTTCATGCCCACACGCCCATCACTTGGCATTTGCATCACCTCAATATTAATCATAGAACACATAGTTTGGGGTTTCGAACCCTCAGAACCAAGTTTGTAAGCTTTACTTACCTCAAGCCTTATAAAACTCTAGCCCGCGACGCTTTTCCTCTCGATTCGGCCTCCAAATGCCCCGAATCTAACCAAAACCAGTATATAAATATCAAATATGCTAAAGGAACAAAGCCCACTCGAAAATAATTAAATTATATCAAATCCCAAAATTGGTCAAAACCCGACCCCTGGGCCCACGCCTCGGATTTCGATAAAAATCAGAGAACCCTTACACTCTCACGAGTTTAGACATACCAAGAATACAAAAATTCGACCACAAGTGACCCCTCAAATCCCTAGATTAAGGTCTCTAATTTCCAAGCTCTAACTCCCCAATTTTAGGCTTCACATCCCCCAAATTTCATGTTTAATTAGGTAGAAATCACAATAGGATCGAGTATTAAGACGATAAATCTTACTTCCAAGAATTTCTCTTGAATTCCCTCTTCAATCTCCCTCAAGAAGCTCCAAAACCGACTCAAACATGGTGAACAATGGCGAAAAATCGCAAAAATGGCCTTTTAAACATTTTGCCCAGCGATTTAAAATCCTTCTTTGCGAACGCGATCAACGCCTCGCATTCGCGAAGAACAAAAATTCCATTGACCAAAATCCTCTTTCGCACATGTGGAAACCTCCTCGTGAATGCAATGCTTTGCTGACAAACCTTCGTGAATGCGGCTACACCTACGCGAACGCGAAGCACAAAGCTCATGGGATCCAGCTACCCCAAATACTCACGCGAACGCGGGATACTTATTGTGTTTGCGATGAATGCTAAACCCAACCCTCCGTGAATGAGAGACCCACACCGCAAACGCGAAGGCCAAACTTCCTGCCTCACAACTTAACCCTTCGCGAATGTAAAGGCCAAATGTCTGCAACACTAATAGTAGAAATCTGCAACTTCTCCTATATGAATTTGATCTGTTTAACCACCCGAAACTCACCCGAGGACCTTGGGACCTCAACCAAACATGCCAACATATCCCATAACATCATTAAAACTTTTTCCAACACTCGAAATGTTCAAAAAAAAAATCAAAACAACAAATCATCATCGGATTCAAGCCGAAGAACTCCAAAAACTTCCAAATTCCGCTTTCGATCAAAAAGTCTATCAAACCTCGTCTGAATGACCTGAAACTTTGCAAACACATCACAAATGACACAACGAACCTACTCCAGCTTTTGGATTTCCATTCTGACCCTTATATCAAAATCTCACCTGTCAACCGAAAAACGCTACAACTCCAATTTCGCCAATTCAAGCCTAAATCTACTCCAGATCTCCAAAACACATTCCGATAACGCTCCTAAGTCCCAAATAACCTCCTAAAGCTATCCAAACCATTGAAATTCACATCCGAGCCTTTTTTCACATAAAACAACATCCGGTTGACTTTTCCAACCTAAGCTCGCTCAAAAGAGACTAAGTGCCTTATTCCTTTCCAAAACCTCTCCGAACCCGAACCAACCAACCCGATAACACATAATACAGCTGAACATGACAATAAGAGGCAGAAATAGGGGAAATGGAGTAGTAACTCATGAAATGATCGGACGGGTCATTACAAAAATAGTATGAAATGTAATAGTATAATTAAATTACTAACAACCGATAAGGAATAAAATCACAGAAAGAGTATAATTTAGTACACATACATAGCAACATGGGATCTCCCAGGATATCATCCCATAGTCCAAAACGTAAATATGTAGAGGATCTCCCAGGATATCTTCCCGTAGTCCAAATCTTCGGTCAGCACCTGCAGGAAAAGCGTCGCATGTGCGAAATCCACTTAACCGGGCTGGGACTGCATCTGCGATCACTGGGCCGCATTTGCGGTTCCCCAGCCGCATCTGCGATCCCTGAAGCACAAGACCAAATCATGCTTCAAAGGTACACTCAGCCGCTTTTGTGGCACCGCACTTGTTGTCCAAGATCCGCAGGTATGAAAACAACAGGTTCAGCAAACATCAGATTTTGCCTAACTCCATTTCAACTTCTGTTAAGTATCCAAAAGTCACCCAAGGCCCTCGAGACCTCAACCAAACATGCCAACCAATCCTAAAACATCATACGAACTTAATCTAATCCTCAAATCATATCAAACAATTCTAAAACCACGATTTACCCTCCAATCCAAGCCTAATGAACATGAAATCTTAAGAATTCTACATCTGATGACAAAACTAACCAAACCAAGTCCGATGTCATGCCTGGAACCTAGGAAGGTGGGATAGACACCTGGTGCCATACTCAGCCCGAGCGTACCACTCTGTAACCGTGGACTCTAGAGGGGTAACCCTCAACATAGGCCAATGAGGCCATATTCTAGATCGCATGAAAATAACATCTCTCTTATTTGTATGGTAAACATACCCAAAAGCTCATATATCCGATGTCACTCCCGGAACCAGGAAAGGTGGGGTAGACACCTGGTGCCATACTCAGCCCGAGCGTACCACTCTGTAACCGTGGACTCTGGAGGGGTAACCCTCAACATAGGCCTATGAGGCCATATTCTGAATCGCATGAAAATAACATCTCTCTTATTTGTATGGTAAACATACCCAAAAGCTCATATATATATATATATATATATATATATATATATATAATTGTAGAGGCTGGCGACGCCTTCATGAACATCTACTGATATAAAAACTATATAGGACTTGTCTACAAGCCTCTAGAGATAACTCAATTGTACCATGGTCAGGACAGGGCCTCGACCTACCCATCAAGCCTTTATATATAAAATGGACTCCAAGGTCTAGACTTGGCAACTCCGAGGAAATGGAGCTTACCAACTAAGCTGATGTTTGACTCTGTCTGCTGGGAGGGTCTGTCCAACTATCAATGAGGACCTACAGGCATAAAATGCAGTATCCCGAGCAAAAGGGACGTCAGTACGAAATAATGTACCGAGTATGTAATGCAACTGGATAACTGAAACCTGAAACTGAACTGATAATATAATAACTGAAAGTAACTAGGAGTTAAAGATAATCTGAAGATATGCTTACCTACTAGTACTGACTCAACTCTCTCAATTTAGTAAGCAAAAAAGTTGTCCGACCTTATAAGGCTCAGAATGTGTAATTGCTCTACTGTAGTAGGCTCGCTCTTAGGCGCTCGACCATACTAGGCTCTGTATCTCAGCCATGCCAGGCTTATTCGTAGGTGCTTGGTCGTAGAATGCTTGGTATATAACTCACCATCTGATCAGAGGTTGCCCGATAGGGGCCTGTCCATTGATTATAGCTCGATGGTAGTGAAAATATTGTAATACTGTGTGTATATATATACTTTCTTCTCTCTTGGCTGACAGAAGACAATACTAAACTGAACATGATGTCCCGATAAAGGAGAATATTGTAACTTATGAGACTAGGATAGTGTATACAAGTTCGAAAGTATGAACTTTTCTTTATGTCTCATTGTCAAACACATGTAGTTACTGGATCATTTAACATACCTTATCAAAATCTTTCCAATCACCAAGTTGAACTCGACTCTTCGCACCTTAATCTACAACGGCAATAATAATACTATCATTATGTTACGAAAGGTACAAGTATCGCACAGTGAACAACAAGCTTATTTTGTACTAAAACAGGCAGCATCTCCCCTATAATCCTTACTTCCTCCAAATTCAAGATAACACCAACAACACAAGAACACAACAATAACAACATATATATATTGATTTTCAGCCTTATATACACCATAAAATACTACAAAACAACCCAACACACCCCATTCTCTTCATACACAAAACGACCACCATAGTAGTGTCAAACGACCTGGAAATGTTACGAAGGACGACCAGACCACCATATGTATCAATTTCCCATTCCAAGTTATTTATCAATAACATACTGGCCGGGAACCCTTATTGCCTCTCGACGGCATCGTGCTTGCATAGTGTCCTAGAGTCGTAGTATATAAGTATGATCTGAATAAATTTAATCTCACTCATTTTGCCTTCTTACCACATTCTTCCTTTACTGTTCCGTAGTTACCTAAACCACTTAACTCCGACTTAATACCATATCACCCCATCTTCCCCCTTTTAGGGGAGTAATAACATTTAATGCTATGAATATTCACATACAAATATTTTACCTCTTCATCTTCGTCGTCTTTTCACGTCCTTAATAAGTCTTACTCAATTTGTGGTAGCCCTTATCTTCCAGGGATAACTAAATTTCTTACGTGCGAGGGTGATACCTAGTGTAACTGGCACACTTAGTTCCTTAAGCTTAACTCTGCTTACAATTCTTTCTTTAGGGAAGTGTCTTCCTGAATGACCTTTAAATGTTATTCTTCTATTGTCCATTTTATCTTTGCCGAAATACGATCTCTTAAATTCTCACGATGCCGACTATTATCGAATCCTTCGGTTCCTAAATTATGTTTGATTTATCTTGTTTACTAGCCTATGCTGATTTCTATCACTCTTGAGGTCTAACTTAGCTTTCTTGTAATCATGTTGGAGTCACCAACTTATTTCTCGAAACAAGGATGTGACTTTTTGGCATATACTCTTTTATAGTCTCAAAACCTTTCATATCTTGTCTATTCTTTCACTTGACCATAGACTCTGTCATCCTACTGTATTTTGATTTACCGTTCTCACCTATTTATCATACCTTACTCATAATACTTCATTTACTCTCTTCTTATTCTCCTGCTAATACTTCTGTCTATGTCATTATTCTGAAAACTTCAACAAAACATTGTTTAACCTTTAGCTCCCCTGGCTCAATCCACCATTTCGAGTTACTCTAACACAAGCTGGATCCTGATATCCTATCCTCTCTTAAACCATATATGTTAGCTCCCATAGTGGGTTTGTCCACTTGTACATACCTTCATTTCTATTGAAGGTAACTTAGAATCCTTTTATTTCTCTGCCTGGCGTGGAAATTCGGATAATCTTCATTAACTAGGTAACTCGTACCCTTCTTCACCTTGCTTCTGTTACCTGTTCAAACTTATATTTTTACCTTCTGATAATCTCATGGCCTGCTATTCACGGGGTATGTTAGATATTCCCGTCTTAGGGTAAGTGGGAAATTCGACGGGAAATCTGGTATGCACGATCTAATAGGGTCTCAAATAGGGCCACGTCGTCAAGAATCCTCTCTCTACTAATGACCTTAGCTATTGTGTTAGCCCTCTGGCTAGCTATAATTTTTCTAATTGAAAGCATCTCTATATCATTATCAAACATAAGCTTTGGATCGAACTCATATGAGTCAGCTCTATAGCACGATTTGGATTTGAAAGAAGGATAACAGACTATTAAATGCCTTGTAGCTTCATGTTTATATAATGTGGTGCACAACACATCTATAAACAAGGCTCTACTAGACACGGCTTGTAGACTACCTAGAACATAACTACTCTGATACCAAGTTTGTCACGCCTCGAACCTGGGGAGGTGTGGCCAGCACCCGGTGCTGTAGTCGGCCCGAGCGTACCACTCTATAACTGTGGACTCTCGAGGGGTAACCCTCAACTTAGGCCGATGAGGCCATATTCTGAATTGTCTGAAAATAACATCTCTCTCATTCTGGGGTAAATATACCCAAAAACTCATATATATATATATATATATATATATATATGTATATATATATATACATATATATATATGTATACATATATATATATAACTGTGGAGGCTGACGAGGCCGGCATGAACATCTACTGATACAAACTATACAGGACTTACCTACAAGCCTCTAGAGATAACTGAATTGTACTATGGTCGGGACAGGGCCTCGACCTACCCATAACACTTGTATATATAAAATGGACTCCAAGGTCTAAACCTGGCAACTCCGAGGAAGTGGAGCTTACCAACTAAGCTGACGTTTGACTCTGTCTGCTGGGAGGGTCTATCCAACTATCAATGAGGACCTACAGGCATGAAATACAGTGTCCCCGGCAAAAGGGACGTCAATACGAAATAATGTACCGAGTGTGTAAGGCTACAGGATAACGGAAAGCTAAAGCAAAACTGATAATATATTGACTAAAAGTAACTGGGAGTCCTAGATAATCTGAAGATATGCTTACCTACTAATACTGACTCAACTCTCTCAATATAGTAAGTACGCTCTCGAACACCCTCTGCCGTAGTAGGCTCACTCATAGGCGCTCGGCCATACTAGGATCTGTATCTCAACCATACCAGGCTCACTCATAGGCGCTCGGTCACAGTATGCTCGGTATATAACTCACCATCTAATCAGAGGTTGCGCAATAGGGGCATGCATATTGATTATAGCTCGATGGTGGTGAAAATACTATAATACTCTCTGTCTCTCTCTCTCTCTCTCTATATATATATATATATATATATATATATATATACATACTTTCTGATCTCTTGGCTGACAGAAGATAAAACTAAACTGAATATTAAGTCCCGATAAGGGAGAATATTATGAGACTAGCATAGTTTATATAAATTTGGGAGTATAAACTTCTCTTTATGTCTCGTTATCAAACACATGTAGTTACTGGATCATGCCAAATAAAAGAAAGGTTAGCCTTAACATACCTTATCACAATATTTCCAATCACCAATTTGAAATCGCCTTTTCGCACCTTAATCTACAACAACGATAATGATACTACCATTATGTTACGAAAGGTATAACTATCGCACAACGAACGACAAGCTTATTTTGTATCAAAACATGCAGCATCTCCCCTATAATCCTTACTTCCTCCAAATTCAAGATAACACCAACAACACAAGAACACAACAATAACAATATATATACATTATTTTTCAGCCTTATTTACTCTATAAAATGCTACAAAACAACCCAACATACCCCCAATCTCTTCATACACAAAATGGCCATCGTAGTAGTATCAAACGGCCCGCAAATATTAAGAAGAACGACCAGACCACCACCCTACAGTTATATGGTGTTTATCCACACCCTTCCTCCTCTAATACTCCGCAAAATAGTAGTAAAACATGCAGCCCAACGGCAACACAAAACAGTCTGCTATAAGTGAATAAATCAAACTCACGGCTTCCGATCATCGTCCTGTGACTTCTTGCAAGTATAGAACAACTTACCATGAATTTATAGCAGAAAAAATGGATGAAAGAGAGAATTGGACTCACTGTATTTGTTGGATATTTCAGCTCCCATATTGGTTCTTCAAACTCTAGAATTTAACTCCAATTAGAACTTGAAAGGGAGAGAAAATCTATTAGGGTTTGTTGGAAACTTTTGGGAGGATTTTTGCAGAGCATATATCTTGTTTATATGACCTATTTTCAGTCTAATATATGAAGGAAATACTCCTTTAAAAGGACTCTTTGGACGACCCGAAATGGCCCATTTTTGGGCTCTCATTTAAGCAAGTAGGTGACACACCTACTTGTCACCTAGCATCCTGCGCAGTCTCTCAAAAACGCCCATATCTCTCTACTCCGATGTCATTTGACAAACAGTTTAATCCGTTAGAAAGTAAACTCATAGAGATTCTATTTGATGGGTGGAACACCCCATAAATCTAAGTATATTAAGAGAATATAGCAGTTACATTTTACCCAAATTTTCAGTAAAACTTATGAATGTAACTTGTGATGACTTTCATCGACTTTTGTTCCACAACTCGCCTTACTTCAAAAAATAGGACACGACTATTGTACGACTAAACTAATTCATAAAATAACCTCCTTATCAGGTTAAGAACCATATTCTCACACCAAAAGTACATGTTATAACATTCCCTACTTGTCGACTTTAGACGAAACATTGTTTTCTTCAATTCCTTTAGCTTTTGAACCCTCCAACCTTCTTTGTACTTGTTGTTCATAATCTTCAATATTCGTAACCTCCATGTTAACATGATTAACTAACTTTGTAAACTTTTCAAAGATGATTTCATTTCTAAGCTTAAATCAATTTTTTTACGACGTACTCTTACCTACAAAAACATGGGGTGTAACATTCGATTGACCCCAAATTTTGCACACAAGTCACACTCAACACTGCGGAAGTATTCCAACTTTTGGAATCCGATTCCGACCTCGATATCAAAATCTCACTATCAATCCGGAAACTTCAGAAATTTAACTTTCGGCATTTCAAGCCTAAATAAGCTATTGACCTTCAAAACACCCTCCGATTATTCCACTAAGCCCGAAATCACTCAACGGAGCTAACGGAATAGACAGAATTCCATTCTGAGGCCGTCTTCACACTGCTCCAACTAGGGTCCAAATTCTAAAGCTTATGCTCTCAATTAGGGACTAGGTGCCCCAAAACACTCCAAAACTCAAAACGAGTCTTCCCGACAACCTACAATAGCATAAATAAGCACGGGGAAAGTAGTTAATAGGGGCATAGAGACATCTTCCCCCTCTTAAAGTATTTGTTCGTCCTCGAATAAGCATAGAGATATACCTGAAGTGGTAAAAAGATGAGGGTAATAACTGCACATATCCTGCTCGGTCTCCCATGTCGCCTCCTCGACCGGGTGACCCCGCCACTGAACCTTTACTGATGCAATGCTCTTTGACCTCAGCTTTCTTAGTTGCATGTCCAATATCGCCACTGAATTCTCAACATAGGATAGATCCTTGTCCAATTGGAATGAACGGAAAACCAACACGTGCTCATCGTGATACCTCCGGAGCTTCGAAACATAAAATACCGTATGAACTCCTTCCAAGTTAGAAGGTAAGGTAAGCTCATAAGCAACCTCCCCAATACGTTACAATACCTCAAAAGGACTAATAAACCTCGGACTCAATTTCCCCTTCTTCCCAAATATCATAACGCCCTTCATAGGCGAAACCCACAGCAAGACCCGCTCTCCAACCATATAGGAAACATCACGAACCATTTGGTCCGCATAAATCTTCTATCTGGACTGGGCTATGCGGAATCTATCCTAAATCACCTTAATATTATCCAAGGCATCCTGAACCAAGTCTATGCCAATAATCTAGCCTCACCCGGCTCAAACCAACCCACCGGGGATCTATACCGCCAACCATACAAATCATCGTATGGTTCTATCTGAAACTGTTATTGTAGGAAAACTCCGCTAGTGGCAATAAATGATCCCAATAACATCTAAACTCCATCACACACGCAAAGAGCATATCCTCAAGAATCTGCATAGCGCGCTCGGACTGTCCATCCGTCTAGGGGTGAAAAGCTGTGCTTAACTCCACCCGAGTACCCAACTCATGTTGTACAGCCTTCCAGAACCGTGATGTGAATTGAGTACCTCTATCTGAAATTATGGAAACTGGAATACCATGCAGACGAAAAATCTCCCAAATGTAAATCTCTGCCAACCGCTCCAAAGAATAGGTAGTACAAACAAGAATGAAGTGCGTGGACTTGGTCAGCCGATCCACAATTCCCCAAATGGCATCGAACTTCATCAAAGTCCGTGGGAGCCCAACTACGAAATCCATGGTGATACTTTCCCATTTCCACTCCGAAATCTCTATCTGCTGAAGTTGGACACCCAGTCTCTGGTGCTCAAACTTTACCTGCTAAAAATTGAGGCACCGGGCTACAAACCCAACTATATCTTTCTTCATCTGCCCCCACCAATAGTGTTGCCTCAAATCCTGGTACATCTTCGCAGCACCCGGATGGATGGAATACCGCGAACTGTAGGCCTCTTCTAGAATCAACTCCCGAACCCCATCAACATTGGGTAAACATACCCAACCCTGTATCCTTAATATGACGTCATCACCAAAGCTCACATCTCTAGCATCACCATGCGAAACCTTGTCCTTGAGAACAAGCAAATGAGGGTTATCATACTAACACTCCCAGATATAATCAAACAAGGAAGACTGAGAAACCACAGAAGTGAGGACCTGACTGGGGTCCGAAAGATCCAACCTTACAAACTGGCTGGCTAAGGCCTGAACATCCATCGCCATGGGCCTCTCCGCTACTGGTAGATAAGCCAAACTCCCCAAACTCTCTTCATGTTGACTCAAAGGATCGGCCATCACATTGGCCTTGCTTGGGTGATACAAGATAGTGATATCATAGTCCTTTAGCAGCTCTAACCACCTCCTTTGGCGCAAATTAAGGTCCTTCTACTTGAACAGATGCTTCAAACTTCGGTGATCAGTATAGATCTCACAAGGAACATCATACAAATAGTTGCGCCAGATCTTGAAGGCGTGAATAATAGCATCTAACTCGAGATCATGGACGGGGTAATTCTTCTCATGCACATTCAACTATCTGGACACGTAGGCAATCACCCTACCGTCCTGCATCAATACTGCTCCAAGGTCAATCCTCGAGGCATCACAGTAGACAGTATAAGACCCCGAACCTGTAGGCAATATCAATAATGGGGTTGTAGTCAAATCTGTCTTGAGCTTCTGGAATATCTCCTTACACTCTTCCATCCACTTGAATGGAGCACCCTTCTAGGTCATCCTGGTCATAGGTGCTGCAATAGATGAAAATTCCTTAATAAATCGATGGTAGTAACCCGCCAAGCAAAGAAAACTATGGATCTCTATAGGTAAGGATGGTTTGGGCCAACTCTGCACTACTTCCACTTTCTTTGGATCTACCTTGATCCCTTCACTCGATACTACGTGACCCAAGAATTCAGTAGAATCCAAACATAACTCATATTTTGAGAACTTCGCATATAACTTTTTTTACCTCGATGTCTGAAGCACTGTCCTCATGTGCTGCTCACGATCTTCCCAACTTCGGGAGTATACCAGAATGTCATCAAGAAATACAATGACAAGCGAGTCAAGATATGGTCAGAATACACTGTGTATCAAGTGCATAAATGCTGCTGGGGAATTGGTCAGCCCAAATGACATAACAAGGAACTCGTAATGACCATACCGAGTCCACAAAGCACTCTTCGGGATATCTGGCTATCGAATATTCAACTGATGATAACCTGAACGCATGTCAATCTTAGAAAACACATGAGCACCCTGTAACTGATCAAATAGGCCATCAATACGAGGTAAAGGATACGGTTTCTTCACTGTAACTTTGTTTAGCTGGCGATAATCAATGCACATATGCATAGAACCAACCTTCTTCTTTACAAACAAGACAGGAGTACCCCCAAGGGGTGTACTTTTTTTTCTAGAACCGGGTTCGAAATTGGGTATACGATATTTGGGAGGAAAACTCTATTCCTTTGCGAGAATTGGGTTTTTTGTTTTGTGTTTGAAGAGTCGCCACCTAATGATTAAGTGCATTAGGACACTAAGAGTTATTTTAGTTGGAAAACTAGAGTTCGGGTAAGGGCTAGAAATTATCTCGAGGGGAAGGTGTTAGGCACCCCTCAAGATCTACTAGTGTTGTTCCCGACCATGTTACAATTGTGACTTTAAGTGCAAACAACAAGTAAACAAGCAAGAATTACAAATACAAGGGGGTTTTCATATAATAGTTGCAAATAATTTGAAATTAAAATGAAGTTAAAGAAGCTGAAATTTGAGAAGAAAGTAGTTTTAAATTTCAGAATAAACGAGTGAAGAGAGGGAAAATTTCACATAATTACTTGAGGTAATTGAAGTTAAAAAGCAGTTAAAGAAGCTGAAATTTGAGAAAAGCAGTTTTCGAAATAAAAATAAACAGGTAAAGGGAGAGGGGTCATATGTTTATAAATAATATGGATCACCCCACACAACACCCGGTAACCGTTTATACACGTGGTGTTATCGCGTGGTCATCATATCCATCTCTACCCTTCCCACCCCATTAAGGTATTAAAGTGTGGAATGTCTCGTTACTTATTGCATGCTAGTACCCGTCCCAATCCTATCAGTCCCGGAGGCATTTGGACTACTAGTACTAAAGGGAGAGGGCCGTTTGGGGCCTTCTGACAGTTTTCAAAGGACAAAATACTAGGGCATCAATCAAAACACATAATGCAAATAAAGTGGAAAGCAAATAAGCAAGTAGGGCTCAAATAAGCCTCCTAAAATCAGATAAAGCCATAGAGTTTAGCATGTCTTGCACGTACTGGTCTAGTCTTAAATTAAATTAAAGCGATAAGCAGACTAGTTCAACACATATTTTTAGACAAGAAGTCTGCATTAGGCTCACTCGAATGCAGTTGTCTAAGACTGATCCAGTTGATTAGCTAACCCTTTGTCTATGTGTTAGATAAAACTACTGATTTTTTAAAAACACAAGCTGATTTTAAAGAAAAATTACAGAGTAAAAATAGGTTTCAGAAAAGGGTACTGGTTTGTTACAAAAGTGGTTTAACAACTAAAACGAGTTTCAGGAGGCAGACTAGTTAGGAAAAAGAGTTGCCAATTTTTAACAAAAGAACTGAGTTGCAGACTGATTAGAAGAGTTTGTCAGATAAATATAAAGAAATGACTTTAGGCAGATTTAAAAAAAAAATTACCAGAGCCAACAAGAGAGTAAGTTTCAGAAAGAATACACTGATTTGATTATGAGAAAAAGTTTTAAGAGTTCAGAAAGGGTGTAGGAAGTCGTTTGTTTTAGTAAAATCGATGCTGTTTTAAACAAGTGAGATAGCTCTGGTACGAAATCCCTATAGGCATACTTTGTATACGCTATTGCTTCTTGATACCTTTTCAAACACTAATAAAAGCCTTATAAACAATGATATCTATATATGTTATTTTATTATTAAACCTAATTGTTTTCTTAATAACGTTATTATATGCAGAGATGCAAACCCCTATAGACATGGTATCTATAGGCATGGTTGTAGAATTCAGAAGTTAAATCCTATAGGCATGCTTTCTACGTGTGAAACTGCATAACTTAGAAATAAAATCCAATAGGCATGTTTTCTACCCTTTGTGCATAAAAGTAAACCCCCTCCCCTTTTTCATTAAATCCCCATGAGTTTATACAAATAATTACAGACCAGTAGAACAAGACTAAAGTTAAAATTACATCAGAAGCTATCAACTACATCCAAGCAGCCTGATTCAGACTTAGTGTCCAATAATATGAGATTGAACCACTTTCGAGATCAAGACTTCCAAAGCCTTCTCTTATCTAGGGTGTTTCAGAGATCCAAGGAGTTTTAGGAACCCCAGGCAGTGCTTACACCCAAGATATTAATTAGAAACTGAATTAAAGTGCAGTGTGGAACAGCCAACCCTCAAGTGACCAAGTTCAGAGGGAGCTCATGGGTCCCAAGGCAAGGCTCACAAGAGGGGGGGGGGGGCAGAACCTAAGTTCTAAGAGTGAGTGCAAGAGCAATAGAGAGAGAGTTAGGGGATGCCAAGTCAGGATGGTGGTCATACCTAACCGTGAGGTAGGTTGGCACACCCCTGACCAAGCCTGTTCAGCCAACAAATAAGGGCACAGACCTATTGAAGGTCAAGTTCAGAGGGAGCTCATGGGTCCCAAGGCAAGGCTCACAAGAGGGGGGGCAGAACCTAAGTTCTAAGAGTGAGTGCAAGTGCAATAGAGAGAGAGATAGGGGATGCCAAGGCAGGCTGGTGGTCATACCTAACCATGAGGTAGGCTGGCACACCCCTGACCAAGCCTGTTCAGCCAACAAATAAGAGCACAAACCTATTGAAGGTCAGACTATGGTCTGGACAATGATTAGGACACTGCCAGACCAAGGTCCCAAGCTCAGAATACATATAAAGGGCAAAGGGAATGGGAATTGAAAGAGTTTAGGACTTAGGGAGTGCAGTCTATATACATGAATAACAATGTCAAGAGTTGTCATGTTTCTGAACCATAACTCAACATACAAAAGGGATTGGGGATAGGGACTCATGTAGGAGCATAGCAAAGAAACAAACCAACTTGAAAATTTAAATTATGGAAGCAGTAAGCCAAACAAAGAATGGACTAAAAAAATAAACACATAGCGGAGTGGCAGAAATTAAACAAAGGTAACATACCAGTTGCAGAAGAAGCAAGCAAAGAAAAGCATGATACTTTCAAGCCAAGCCACAATCAAAAAGAACCTTTATCCTTGTGAGTTCAGAGAACTTGAATGCTTAAAAATCTAAGTGAATTTGAGAGTAAGAAGTAATGACTTGTTCGTGTGTTCGAACTCCTTTTGAAACAGAAGAAGTACATGTATTTATAGTTTTTGAAAACGAGTAAAAAGCGAGGTAATAAGCCAAAGACATGGAAACAATCACTAATCAGATTCAATTACACCAATAATTGCCCTTAATTAAGGGTTCACTTGTTAACGGGCAGTGATAGGTTTAAAAATAAGGAAAGAAATCAATTTAAGAGGCAGATTGGTTATTGCCATAAAAGGAGTAGTAAAACAATACAGCAAGTGATTAAGTCCAAGTACAGGAACATACTAATTTTGATAAAGGATTCAGTAAAGCAAAAATAAGGAAAGAAATCAATTAACCCTTAACAGGCGGATGAAATCAGAATTTCACAAGGAAAAGTTTTGAAAATCAGTCACAAGTTTGAAAATCAATCACAGAAGGGACTCAGTATATAAATAAAGTGCACAAGTAATAGGCATGTGAGGCCAAGCTATGGCAAGAGGAAACAGCATACAGTAATAGCATAGAATTAATAGACAGCAAGCATTCATAGCATGATAGTCACGTAGGTCAAATTTCATTGGCTTAGTAATAGAGAAAAAGATCAAAAGCATGCAAAAGTCAAGTAAGAACGTTTCTGAAAACATAGTCAAGTCTGACAAGTAGCAAGAACTCAGAGTCAAAGGAATAACATAAAGAAAAGGGATGATGAAACAAAGGAATTTCAAATCAAGTCGGGCAATTTCCAACGGATGCAATGCACTAGCAACTTCAGGAACTCACATAAACTCTAAAGAACTTAGGGTTTTCAACACTTAAAAGATGATAAACAAATGAAACAAACAACAAATAGTTTCAGATTCTCAAACAAAATCCCAAAATTAAGGTTTTCAAAACCTAGAGATGATAAGCAAATGAATCGAACAAAATATTAGCAAATAGACTCAGAAACCCTAATTTGAAATCAAAAGATTTTTGAAAAGGAAATCTGGGGAGAACACTTGAAATGTTAAAAACAGCACAGATCTAGCATAGATCTAAACAGATAAATAGAAAATAACCTCGAATAAGCTAGGGTTTCTAGGAACCCTAGAAATGAGAAAGTCTTGGAAGAAACAAGATCAGATCCGGAGTCGATAAGGTCGGAATCAGGCTCAGGAGGCTAATACACGTCGGAGCAAGGCCGAAGATGGCTGGAAACCTCGAATCGACGAAGATCTGAGTGAAGGCCCTCGAAGTTTGGCCTCGAACCTTCAGGCATCAGGCACGTGAGAGCAGTATGAGGTGAATATAGGTCGTCTATGGCTTGAGCGGCCATGAATTCAGGTGAGTTTGGGGTTGAAAGTGGCAGAAAATGACTAGGGTTTCGAGAGAGTTCGAGAGTGTTTGAGAGAAAAGGGGTTAGAGGCTGCGTCTGAGGAGAAATGAGGTAGGGTAAGGGGTCGTTTGAAATTAAAAAAGGAAAGGAGGGACGGTGGCCGTTGATCTAAATGATCAACGACCAAGATTAAAAAGGTTTATGGGTTGGGTCGGTTAAATGGGTATTGGGTCGGGTAATTGGGTTTAAATTGGGGTGCCAATTTGGGCTGAAATTGAAATAAAATTTAGGCCAGATTTTAAATAGCCAATTTTTCCCCTTTTATTTTATAAAAAATGGTAATAATGGTTTTAAAAATAAATTAAAAATACAGAGTAAACAAATATTACATAAATATTTACTTAAAAATACTGGAACTAATTTTGTAATTATAAAATATTATTAATCACAAAATAGGCTATAATTGCAATTATATGCACTTTAGCTTTAAAAATGCCAAATAAATTTGTAATAATATGCAAAAAATTAACTTAATTGTATTTTGGTGCAAATGTGAGAATAAAATGAATTATTCACCAAAAATTATAATTTTGGGATTAATTATTGGATTTTGTTGTATTAAAATAGGCAATAAATTGGTTTAAAAATCATTAAAAATGCCAAAACTCTTGGGTGTTCTTATATATGCTATTTTGGGAAGTATTTTGGGTATAAAATTACCTAAGAAAAAATTGGGTATAAACAAGGTGATACATTAGGCCGAATAAAACCCTTATCAAGTAATTCCTGTAACTGCTCCTTCAACTCCTTTAACTCAGGAGGAGCCATACGGTAAGGGGGAATAGAACTGGGTTGATTTCTCGGCAACAGATCAATGTCAAAATTAATATCTCTATCGGGCGGCATGCCTGGAAGATCAGTTGGAAACACATCAGAGAAATCTCGTACTACTGGGACTGAATCAACTGTAGGGGTATCAATACTGACATCTCTCACATAAGCTAGATACACATCACACCCCTTCTCAACCATTCGCTGAGCCTTAAGGAAAGAAATAAGTCTACTGGGAGTGTGATCTAAGGTACCCCTCCACTCTACTCGTGGTACACCTGGCATAGCCAGCATCACGATTTTGGCGTGACAATCAAGAATAGCATAATGGAGCAACAACCAGTCCATGCCCAAGATAACATCAAAATCTACCATGTTGAACAATAAAAATCGGCTTTGGTCTTTAAACCACTAAGAGTAATCAAACACGACCGATAAACACAATCCACAACAAGAGATTTTCCCATAGGAGTAGAAACATAAACAGTGGAACTCAAAGAATCTCGAGATACGCCCAAATATGGGGAAAAATAAGAGGACACATAAGAATAAGTGGCGCATGGATGGAATAGAACTGATGCATCTCTAAGACAAACCAGGACAATACTTATGATTACAAAATAGGAGGCGATAGCCTTAGTACGGTTAGGAAGAGCATAATATCTGGCATGGCCTCCCCCTCTAGGGCGACTTTTACCTCCCCGGCCTCCACCTCTAGTTAGTTGGGCAGGTGGGGTAGTAACTGGTGCTTTAAGCATATCCTGGGAACTCTTCGGAGCACGCTGTGGCTTAGAAACCTGTGTAGGTGCACCCCTCCTAAGTCTGGGGTAGTCTTTCACCATATGGCATGTGGTTCCATACTCAAAACAACCTCTAGGAGGACGTGGCGGTTGTGACTGGCTCAGGCCAGGTCTGTTGAACTGACCACTAAAAGCACCATGTGCAGAAGGCACACTAGATACTAAAGGTGCATAATAAGGCTCCTAAGGTCTAAGAGGAACTAGAATACCACTAGCTACTAGAAGAGTCGAATGAATATGGTGACTCATATGACCCATACCATGACGAACTGCAACGAGCACCAAAGTAATAGCCCGACTCTCGAGATTTCTTGGCCTCCCTCCCCTCTCTATCCCGAGCAAGAATGCACTCTAGTCTCCTACAATGATCACCACCTGCTGATAAGAAATATCCATCTCTAACTCCCGGGCCATGTTGGACCTGATGCTAGGAATGAGCCCCTCAATAACCAGTGAACTCTCTCACGAACTATAAAAACCAAGGTAGGTGCATGCCTAGCCAAGTCAGTAAAATGGAAAGCATACTCTGAAACAGTCATAGTACCCTAGCGCAAATGCTCAAACTCTGCATGCCATATGTCCCTGAGGCTCTGAGGAACATACTCCCTCAAAACATATCTAAAAAATGGTTCCATGTAAGGGAAGTTGTCTCAGCAGGGCTGTCCAACTCATAAGTATGCCACCACTGATAGGCTGCTCTTCGAAATTGGAAGGCAGTGAAAGAAACCTTATTCAATCGTGATATACCCATAGTGCGAAGGATACAGTAGCATTCCTCCAGAAATCCCATAGCATCATCTAATGCTAGACCACTGAATGTAGGAGGCTGGTACTTTTTGAACCTCTCAAGGCTCCTCTACTCCTCCTCTAAAGCTACTATCCTATCCTCGGGCTGATTTGGGGCTACAGGCGGTACCGGTATAATCTCTAGGGCCTTATTGACTTGGACTCGCTGCTCTAGATTGCGGGCGGCGGGAGTCTCCGCTCCTCCCCCAGCCTGGGATGTGGCGGTAGCAAGGAGAATCAACCCTGCTTGAGCTAGAGTGGTGTACATGCTCATGAATTATGCAAATGTCTCCTGAAGAGCTGGAGTAGTAGTAGTAGTAGGCGTGTCAGGTGCCTGGGCTCCGGCTGGATTTACTGGTGGCTCCTCTATGGCGGCTCGCGCAGGTGCTCTGGCTGCATCACGTGCACGTTCTCGGCCTCTACCCCGCCCCGACCTCTGACGACTCTAGGAGGAGGAGCAGGTGCCTGGTCATCTCCGGTAGCATGTTTTATCACCATCTGTGAGAGAATAGAAGACAGAGCTTTATAATTTTCATATCAAAATTGCGCACGACAAGGAAATCAAATGAAGTGGAATTTTCCTAACAGTTACATAGCCTCTCGTAGATAAGTACATACATCTTCCTACTGATCCGTGAGACTCTAATGAACTGCCTTATTAGTCATGACTCCTATGAACCTAGAGCTCTAATACCAACTTGTCATGACCCAAGTTCCCCCTCTATGAACTGTCGTGACGACACCTAGTCTATAAGACTAGGTAAGCCTAACAATTTGCGGAAAAGGGAAAGAAATAAAATACGAAGCTGGCAAGTTACGGGTAAACATAATAAAAGAGTTTAAAATGCCACTCGGCATATACAATAGCACACTCTCAAACTGAACCAAACACTCCCAAAACCCAGAGTCTCATGAAATCACAAGCTATAGAAAATTACGTAGTGTTCTAACTCCAGAATGTCGGAACAAAAGTAAATACAAGAAGTCTAAAGCTAAGGGGAGAATAGAGAGGGACTTCTAGGTCTGCGAATGCTGCAGATATACCTCGAAGTCTCTGATGTCGCCTGTATCACTGATAGAATGGCTGAGCAGAAGAACCTGGATTTGCACTCAAAAAACATGTGTAGGAAAGGGCATGAGTACACCATAATGGTATTCAGTAAGTGACAAGCATAACCTCGGTCGAGTAGTGACGAGGAAGGTCAGGGCCCTACCGGTTATATATATAAAACAAGGTAAAACAGTACGAAATGTGGCAGTATAATTAAAATACTAATAGTGTATAAGGAATAAAATCACATAAAGAGTATGATTTAGTAAACAGAGATAGCAACAGGGGATCTCCGAGGATATCCTCCCATAGTCAGAAACATAAATATGCAGAGGATATCCCGGGATATCGTCCCATAGTCCAAATCGTAAATATGCAGGGAATCACTTGGAATATCGATCCGTAGTCCCAAAGTAATTATCCAGTATAGGGGGAATCTCCCGGGATGTCGTCCCGTAGTCCCAAATATAAATGTGCAGGGGGATCTTTCGGAATACCGATCCATAGTCCCAAAATAAACATGCAGGGAGATCTCCCGGGATATCCTCCCGTAGTCCCAAAATAAACACACAACAGCCTCAAGACAGATATCTAAAGTTCTATCCATGTTCGTACCAAGAAAATGGAAATTTCTATTCTAAACATGCTGCACAGAATTCAAGTAAGCAGTTAAGAAGACAGAGCAGTTAATTCACTTAAGCATGCTTTCCTAAGCTAAACAGTAGGCTTTAAATACAAGTAGTGTTTAACAAAAATGAAACATAGATATTTACGTACTGAGAATGGGGTTTTCCAATAATTTCACGTGTATGCACTCATCACCTCACGTACACGACATTAATATAGCAACAATACCAAATCCTAAGGGGAGTTTCCCACACACATGGTTACGCAAGCCACTTACCTCAAACCAGCTCAAATCAATCCGATATCACGCTCTTGCCACGAGTATCCAACTCCGAGTGGACCAAATCTAGTCAAATCAATTACACAACATAAATAAAACTACAAGCATCTAATTTAACTAATGAATTTAAAGCTACGATGAGAAATTAAAAAAAGGCCCAAAAATCCTCCCCAAGCCACGTCTCAGAATTGGGTAAAAAGTACGGATTATGAACATTCATTCACTCACGAGTCTAACCATACCAAAAATCACTCAAATCTGACACCAAATCATCGGCCAAAATCCCAAAACTCGACCAAAGAACTTTTTCCATTTTCCCCAATTTTCACTCAAAATCCGAAATTAAATGATGAATTTAAGCTTAGATTAATGGCATACAATAAAAAAGGGGTTAGGAATCATTCCACAATGATCTTCTGTTCGAAATTCCCACACAATCGCCTTCTCTCGAGCTCCAAAATTTTCCAAGTTATGAACACAAACCCTCAATTTTTATATTTCTTCCTAGCGATTTCCGCTTCTACGGTCAATGGGGCCGTACCTGTTGGGGCCGCATCTATGATCACTGGGCCGCATTTGCCGTTCTGCATCTGCAGTTCCCCACCCGCATCTGCGGTCCCTGAAGCACAAGTCCAAATCCCGCTTCTGCGGTACACTCAGCCGCTTCTGCAACACCATACCTGCGCCCCAAGATCAGCAGGTGCGAAAACAACATGTTCAACAAACATCAGAATTTGCCTAAGTCCATTTCAACTTTCGTTAAGCATCTGAAACTCACCCGATGACCCCCAAGACCTCAACCAAACATGCCAACCAATCCTAAAACATCATACGAACTTAATACAATCCTTGAATCATATCAAACAATGCTAAAACCACGATTCACCCTCCAATCCAAACCTAATAAACTTGAAATCTTAAGAATTCTACATCCGATGACAAAACCAACCAAACCGTCTGATTGACCCCAAATTTTGCACACAAGTCAAATTCAACACTACAGAACTATTCCAACTTTCGTAATTGGATTCCGACCCGATAACAAAATCTCACTATAGATCCAGAAACTTCAAAAATTTAACTTTCGGCATTTCAAGACTAGATAAGCTACGGACCTCCAAAACACCCTTCGAACATGCCCCTAAGCCCGAAATCACCAAACGAAGCTAACGAAATTGACAGAATTATATTCTGAGGTCATCTTCACACTGCTCTGACTACGGTCAAAATTCTAAAGCATAAACTCTCAATTAGGGACTAAGTTCCTAAAACACTCTGAAACTCAAAATGAATCTTCCCAGCAACCTACAATAGCAGAAATAAACATGGGGAAAGTAGTTAACAGTGGATCGGGGTGTTGATTCTCAAAATAACCGACCGGATCATTACAATTGATAAGTTGTCAATTGGTTAGTTTGATATTAAGATGGTTTGTTGTTGATTTTTCGACAAGAAAAATATTTGGATTGTCCAAAAACAGGGGAAACTCTGTCTAATTTTCTGTAAAATACTTATGAGGCTTACTTCGGGGAACTTGCTCCTGAGCACCAGTCAGGATCCTAAATTGTGTCGTGAAAACTTCATTCTTCACTTCTTATGCAGATGCCGGAGTTTGCCTCAGCGGCGTTCAATAGACTTGCTCGGATCCAACTATTCAAAAGAGATTGGAGGTACAGCTGCATGTTGTACACAGCCCTGAAGTCCCCTTCTACCTCCTTTAGCTGTTTATTTTGATTCAGACTATTATCTGTAGTATCTTAGACACTCATGTATTCATGATACCAGTTCTTGGATTTGTATTTGGATATCACCGCTTATCACATTTATCTACTTTATTTCAATTTATTTAGTTCATTGGTTTCACTTGATTTGAATTATTAAAAATGGTTAATAACTACATCTAATGATAGCTTGCCTACAAAGTGAAATTCTAGGCACCATCACATTCCTGAGGGTGGAAATTCGGGGTCGTGACATACAGCAGCATCAGCTCGAAAATCTGCAGTGACAAACTCGGAAAAATAGGCAGAGTCCAAGACCAATAGATGAAAACAACTCGCAACAATATAATGAAAACGGTACATCTAATACTCAAAAGATCTCATGCTCAACTCGTTCGCAGTTGAAAAAGAATAGACATGCTTTTTAGTATAACAGAAAAACTCCAATCTTTCACCAGAATTACCCAAATATGAGTATATCAGAAACTGTGATTCTTTTCAAAACTTTTAACAACACATAAGATATTTCATTATCAAATAATATGAGAAAAGTACATCTCTATGCTTACATATAAATATGCATGTCATGTCTTCTATTAGACTTTATGTCAAATCATGTATGTCATAATCATATACCATCTAGCATAAGCAATATACATCTCAATTTCTATATGTCAAATCATGAATGTCACAATACAGTATAACATGATGAAAATACATCTTTATGCCTACATGCCAAGTATGCATGTCAAATGAAAGATTTCATGGTGATATTCTACCCTCAAGCACACTCAAGCTTCCATTCTCAAACTCCCACTCATCCCACACAATCACTCAGCATTGTACGGTACTTGTGCTCGCTGCTGGTATATTAGACTCGGGAGGGCGGATCCTATCCAAGCACTAATATAAAGCAAATACGGCCTGCTGCGACGTGCAGTTCGATCCCATATTAAGTTAATAAAGCATGTTGTGGCGTGTAGCCCAATCCCATAAATGAGCCAATTAAGGCCTGCTACGGCGTGCAACCCAATCCCATAAAGATCATTCGTAATTTGGCTCTCAACCCCAACTCAATCATCAATCTCTCAAGTCTCAAGGGCTCACACTCTCGTACAACTCAGCCTAAACAATTATAAAATGTTATTTAACAATGAATGATGAACAGAGACTGAGATATGATATGAAAATGATGGATCATGACTGAGTATATAATTATAGTTAGAGCATATAACTTAAAAAAATAGAGGTAGCCTCATTAGGTCTCAACCGAATAAACATATAGCCTAAACATGATTTCTAACATAAATTAATAGCTCATATAATCAAACAAGTAGGAAGAACTTGTAAGTAACAAGATATAATAACAAAACAAGTCCGGTCATAGTCTAATAGTCAACTAGAATCATGATTCCCCTGGTGCAGCACAGACGCTCGTCACCTAGCATGTGCATCACCTCCATACATCTCTTATAACATAGTTCTCAGGGTTAGGTACCCTCTAATCCAAGTTAGATATGTTACTTTCCTCGAACAAGACAAATCCAATACCTAGCAAGATAAACAATACTCTAGAAATACCATCCACGCGTATAAACTCCGAACGACTCAAAACTAACCAAAAAGTAACTAAAATACATAAAATAATTCCTAAGAAACATTCCCAGTCGATAAAGGTCGAATCGTTAAGCAATAACTAAAAGTCAACCAAAAAAATCAAATCCGGGTCCGTACCTCATAACCCGACAAAACTTTCAAATTTTGACAACACATTCAATTATGAGTGCAACCATACTAATATCACTCAAATCTTACTCAAAATTGATGTTCAAAACTCTAAAATTTACTTTCGGTATGTTTATACAATATCCCCTAATTTCTTTTTGAAATCATCCATCATATGCCAAAAACGAAAATAGATTCATGAAATATAATCAAAATCTAGTAAAAAATACTTATCCCAATCCATGTGGTGAAAATCGCCTCCAAAATTTCCCAAATCCGAGCTTTGTAGCTTCAAATAAGATAAAATAACTCAAAGGTCCGAAAGAGAGTACTTATATATGCATTGCCCAGTAGTACCCTACGTGATCGTGATAGTACTCTCGAGATCGCTATGCACAAATATAAACTGCCATAATTAACTCTACGTATTCGCAACATAAGGCTCGCGAATGCGACATGCAAAGCTGACAGAAGTATGTGAATGCGGGAGCATCGTCGTGGATGGGAACAAGAAACCATCGACTACCCAGCTCATCCAAAACACTACGCGAATGCATAGAAGCAAACGTGGTAACAAAGAAGACTAGTACCTACAAGCTTTGCGAATGAGATTACCTAGTCATAAACATGATGAAGTAAATCAACCTGCTCCCATAACAAACTTTGTGATCTTGGCCTCTTTTTCGCAATCGCGATAAGTAATTGAAAAACCAGAAATCAACAAAACACAGCAATGCTAAAATGAGCCGAAAACTTTCAAAAACTCACCCGAGCCCCCCAGGACACAGTCCAAACATACAAACAAGCTCCAAAATATAACACGGACGTACTCGAGGTCTCAAATCACACATAACAAAATCAAAAAGACGAATTGCACCTCAAATCAAACTTGATGACTTGAAGTTTCAACTTCCAAAATTCGTGTCAAACCATATCAAATCAAGACAGAATGACATCAAATTTTGCATACAAGTCCCAAATGATATTAGAAAGCTTTTTCAATTCCCGGAACCACAATCAGAACCTGATATCATCAAAGTCAATTTCCAGTCAAACTTATGAACATTCCAAACCTTCAAATTGTCAACTTTTTCCAAATAGTATAAAAACCTTCTAGAAACATCCAAATGAATATATGGGCATATATCCAAGTCCAAAATCATTATCTGGACCTAACAGAACCATCAAAAGTCCGATCCGAGGTCAAATATATAAAAATCAAACATGGTTAATTCTTCCAACTTAAAGCTTCCTAGTTAAGAGTCATTCTTCCAAATTAATTTGGAATCACCTAAAAACCAAAATTGACGATTCACACAAGTCATAATATGTCACGACTATCACGACCCAAACCGAAGGACCGCGACGGGTGTCTGAGTCCTACCTGTCAAACACCCCTAAGCGTGTGTCTAAGATATGAACCTCAATAATATTTGTTGCATTACAAAAATAACATACATGAAGGAAACCTGCCAACAAGGAATATGTACGTATACATGCAGAATACAGTGGACGAGCTGGCAAGGCTGCTATAGACAACTATACATCTCAAAACTGGAAGCCGGCAAGGCCAGATACTATCCAACTAGGCATACTGTCTACAAACCTCTAATGGAAACATAATTGTACAAAGACGGGACTGAGCCACATCATACCCATATATATATATATATATATATATATATATATATATATAAAAACATATCGTACCAAAATCAAAAGCAGCTCCAAATCAAGTGGAGCACGCCAACTCTCGCTGATCAGGGATCCTAAGGAGGGGGATCGTCAACTTGCCTACATGCACCTGCGGGCAAGAAACACAGGCCCCGTGAATTAGGGCGTCAGTACGAAGAATGTATTGAGTATGTAAGGCATAAAAATCAGTACGTGAAAGACATAGGTGAAATATGGAATATAGAAACACATCTTTAAATCAGAATAACTTTGTAAATTCTAAAACATTTATAATGTCATGCACGTGCGCATAAATATTGTGCCATGCATAGGTATGGGTGTACATTATATCATCAAGCCACTAAGGACATCCCATCATATTGTCTTGGCCAATGTGGGAAACATTATCAACATATACCAGCTGATCAGGTGGTGGTGCGTATATAACGCCGTAACTTTTTCTCGTATGCCATATACATATATTTACATATATACGTGTATATAACGCTATCTGGTCATGGATCAATGCACATGCATAAAAGGATGAATTGCATGAAATATACTTTAAAAACTCAATATTCCTTCCTGATAAATTTTTTATCAATTGCGTATTTTTCTGAGACCCATGAATGCAAGATAATAATAATTCTCACGGGGAATCAAGAATATAGACACCCCAAGTATCTCTATGAATAGAGTAATTTATGGAAACTGTGTGTTTGCTCGTTTCTTCAGTATAATTTGGACCATTCCAAAAGAAAGAAGGGATGGCCTTAACATACCTGGAGTAGGGAAAACCCTGTATAATATTCCGTTGGAAAACCTTCGTTGATTAAATGAAATTTGCCCTTGCTTCTTAGAAATTCATGGAAAATTGCTTCTGGTTCCTAAATATTTTGGAATGAAAAAAAAAATGTTTTTTGGTTCCTTGAAGTTTTGAGAGGAATAACGTTTCTGGTTCTTTGAAGTTTTGGAAAGATTAACGTTTCTGGATTCATTTTGTTTCATATTGGATTGTAACAGATAACTTAGATAGTCATCCATTCTTTTTTACGCCTAGGTTTCCACCTAGGCATAAGTGACTACTTAGTCACTTCTTGACTTAGTGGCTTCTTGCCACGTGTTTGGGGATAATTTATAAATTTTTTATTCACTTATTAGTTAATTGGGTAATGTCCCGTTATTCGATAATTAACCAATTACCCGTATAATTTAATAATTACCACAAATTACTTAAAATTCTACTTACTTTTAATATACTTTATATATACTTTATACATTATACTATCATGGTCATATGGTACCTTATATAGTACTAGTTCATAATTATCAGATATTATCGCTCGATCCATAATTTATCCCAAATTGGCCACTTTCAACGAAACTTTTTTTTTTTTTAATTAGTGTACCCCTTTATCCTTCATAACACTTGTTAAAGCTTGTTACAAATAGCGTAAATACGTTAACGTCAAGATGATCTTGTCCCCGAGTCCACGTCGGTTAACTGAAAATAAAATTTTAACATACGAAAACGCGAGATGTAAGATCCTTCCCTCCTTAGAAACATTCGTCCTCGAATGTTCAACTCCTCGTGATCTATATAACTTTGGCAAGGTTGCCTTTGTAACAACACCACTACCAACTCTCCCCGTAGAAGCCTAATAACCTAACGACATGCAGGGCCATAATAATGAATACCAACAATGGCCTCACATGACTAACGACAATAACCAACATAAGAATTTATACATGTACCTTATGGTTGTGACGTCTCAGTCGGACTCATCTCTGGAGGAGGAAATAAGTAGGGATATCTAGACTTCATGTCTTCCTCGGCCTCCCAAGTCATTTCTTCCATATTATTGTTCCTCCAAAGTACTTTCATGGAGGCTACCTCCTTATTCTGTAGCTTGCGGATTTGTCTGTCTAGGATGGCAACCGAAACTTTCTCGTATGATAAGTCTTCTGTAATCTGTACATCATTCGTGGGCACCACTCGGGTAGGATCACCAATGTACTTCCGTAACATAGATAAGAAAAAAATCGGATGGACAGTCTCCGATTCCGAGGGCAATTCTAACTCATAAGCTACTTGGCCCACTTTCTGAATTATCCTATAAGGCCCAATATATCGTGAGCTAAGTTTGCCTTTCTTGCCAAATCTCATCACACCCTTCATAGGTGAAACCTTTAAGAAAACACAGTCATCAATCCCGAACTCTAAATCTCGTCGTCGCACGTCAGAATATGGCTTCTGGCGACTCTGAGCTGTCAATAGTCGATCCCAAATCAACTTTAATTTTTCTATGGCTTGTTGAACCAGGTTTGGCCCATGTAATCTAAATTCTCTAACATCAAACCATCTTATATGAGATCTACATTTCCATCCGTAAAGAGCTTCGTATGGAGCCATCCGAATACTGAAATGGTAACTATTATTAAATGTGAACTCAATAAGTGGCAGATGATCATCACAGCTACCTTTGAATCAATTACACAAGATCATAACATACAGTGTCTGAATAGTACGCTCAGCCTGTATGTCTGTCTGGGGATGAAATTATGTATTAAGACTACTTGAGTCCCCAATCCTTTTTGGAAGGACCTCCAGAAGTTAGCTGTAAATTGAGCTCCTTTATCCGAGATAATAGATATAGGAACACCATGCAGTCATACTATCTCCTTGATATAAAGTCTCGCATAATACTCTAAGGAATATGTAGTTCTAACGGGTAGAAAATAGGCTGACTTTGTAAGCCTATCAACAATCACCTATATCAAATCAAACTTACGCTGGGTACGAGGTAAGCCTACGATGAAGTCCATATTGATTACTTCCCTTCCAAGTCGAAATCTCCATAGCTTGCAATAACCCACTAGGTTTTTGATGCTCAATTTTAACCTACTCACAGTTAGGACACTGAGCAACAAACTTTGCTATATCCTTTTTTATTACGTCCCACCAATAAACTTCCCTGATATCATGATACATCTTTGTTGCTCCTACATAGATAGAAAACAAGAATAGTGAGTGTGAGCACGTGATTTTTACCCTAAGCAAATTATTCCAAAAATATCGAATAAAATAATTTTTTACAATTTTAAGAATTATGTTGCATCTTTCATTAATTAGTCACATAATAACTCATAATTAAAATACAAAAAATATATATGCTTTAAGATTCTCAATTTTACATTTTTTTTTAATTAGTAGTATGAACGCGTTTTCAAAAATAATAGAAGAAAATCATAAAAATTAATTCATTTTATTCTTGAGTGCTTTAATAAAAAATTACTCCAAATGGCTAGTAAAATAATTTTTTGAAGTTTAATTAGAAAAATTTTTAATTTTTAAATTTTAATCTCAATTTCATAAATCAAAAAATACAAATACATATATTACATATATATACA
>MU721882.1:5053-18180 GCA_026770625.1 Nicotiana glauca
CGTGCTAGAACCACGGAACTCGGGAATGCCTAACACCTTCTCCCGGGTTAACAGAATTCCTTACTCGGATTTTTGGTTCGCGACTGTTAAACAGAGTCAAACCCTTCCTCGATTCGGGATTCAAAACGGTGACTTGGGACACCATAAATCTCCTAAGTGGCGACTCTGATTCTTAAATAAAATCGAATTCCATTTCGATTGTCCTTAAAATGGAAAAACTCCTTTATTACTGTATCTCTTCCCGAGGTGTAGTAAAGGCGATAAAGCTTCGGAAAAAGGAGGTGTGACACGTGTTAAGTCAAAAATATTTTCTCACCATGGTCTCGTCGGCCTCCTGACTATATGCATCCGTGGTATCCTCATTAGCGCATACAGTGGCCTCCGTGATGGGCTGGGACAAATCCTTAATAAGAAAATTAAATATTAATTTATGGCAAATTATTAAGGAAAAGAAAACAAATTGAAATTTTACACTAATACAAACATACCTACGCATGTGGTAGATCCGCATCAACCGCTGGGGATAAGGCATAACTCAACCTGCGCCCGCCATCCATGTCCCGGTTCGGCCGATCCTCAGCTGCGGTAGATGGGCCTGCAAAGAACTAGTCTACATCCTCTTCGAATGTACCCGTGATCAACAATGCTCCTAAGAAGGAGAACCCACCTAGTAGCTAGAGGGAGAAATGGATAAGCCTCACTCGGCTCTAGTGGTGGTAGAGGTGGCTGCAACAGCATGATCCGCTGCCAGGCCCAAACTTAAGATAAAAGGTTGACATAAAATTTAAGAGTCATTTCGACAATATAGAATTCGGAGCAATGAACAGAGTATTCGAAAATGTTGTCACCTGTAGAAGGGGCAGAAAACCACTTATGTCCACCTGGCAAAGCATGCTCACCCGGCACATACTCCGGTACAGTTATGCTAGAATAGCAACACCCCAGCTGTACAGGGGTAAATCATCTAGCTGTTGCAGATGATGTAGAAAGCACATACTCACTAGACTTCCCGAAGTGTTCGGGAACAAGATACCGCTTAATATGTATATCCTCTATCTCGCCGGTAATGTCTGGGTGCAAAAATGTCATATGGTCTCTGATAGCTGACAAAGAAATATGACTGCCCCCTCTCTGTACAGCGGCACCCTGAGGTCTATAACCAGTATACTGCCCCATCAAATCCAAATACTTGACACGCGTCCTAGATCTCATGTACTGGGGTAGTGCAACGGCCCGTCCATCTACGCGCAGCCCATACAAAACCTGAACATCCTCAAGCGTGATGGTGTCCTCTCCAGTGGACAAGTGAAAAGTGTGCGTCTCCGGTCACCGCTGTACCAAGGCCGTGATGAGAGACCAATCAAGCAGCATCCGCCCAATCTGAAAAATCATAAAGAAGCTCGTAGCATGTAGGCGCGTGACTACGCGGGCATGGAAATGATGTTGCCTCAAGAACTCCCACAAATCCTCAGGTCTCCTTGCGTGGAGAGGCTGATCCGATAGATGTCCCTCCCATACAAAAAAAATGACCTATGGTCGCCCTGCAATACTAATTGTAATGACCCGCCGGTCATTTTGAGCTCTAGCACATCGTTCAGCGGTTTAAGGCCATGAGCAGCTTCATTTCAGGCATTAAGACTTGTATGCCTGGTCGGAATTGAATTTTGAAAAGTCCGGAGTTGATTTGGAAAGAGAATTCTCATTTCGGAAGCTTAAAGTTGGAAGAATTAACTAGGATTGGAATTTTGAGTAAACGACCTCGGAATCGAGATCTGAAGGTTCCAACAGGTTTGTATGATGATTTTGGACTAGGGCGTATGCTCGGTTCGGGTTTTGGATGACCCGGGAGCGTTTTGGCGCCTATTGTGGAAGTTAGCATTTTGGAAGAAATTTCATAAGTTTGGCTTGAAGTGCATTTCAGTGTTATCGATGTCCGTTTGGTATTTCGAGTTTGGGAATAGCTCTGTATGGTGATTCGAGAGCTGGGAGTACGACCGGAAGTGAATCCGGAGGTCCATAGGTCATTTTGGAGTCATTTGGCTAAAGATAGAAGTTGAAGGTTTTTAAAGAGTTTGACCGGAAGTTGACTTTTTGATATCGGCGTCGAATTTTGAATTCGGAAGTTGGAGTAGGTTCGTAATGCCAAATATGACTTGTGTGCAAAATTTGAAGTCAATCAGACGTGGTTTGACGGGTTTCATCATCGAATGTAGAAGTTTGAAATTTCAAAGTTCATAAAGCTTGAATTGAAGTGTGATTCATGATTTCGACATTGTTTGATGTGATTTGAGGCCTCGAGCGAGTTTGTATCATATTTTGGGACATGTTGTTATAATTGGTTAAGGTCCCGAGGGTCTCGAGTGGATTTCGGAAGGTTAACGGAATGGATTTCGGACAAAGAAAGCTGCTAAAATTTTTGTTGCAGAAGCTGTTTCGCCAGAAAATTGCTGAGGCAAAGAGTCGATTTTGGAAGATCATATTTTACAATCCGTAAAGAATCTGAAAATTTACAAAACATGAAAGTTGTATCCGTTGCATTCTAGTTTCCAGAAAAATAAACCATTCATTATTTGGATATTATTAGATAAAGTTATGATAGATTGAACGAAGGCTGGTAAAGCTATTTTTTCGATTTTCCCAGAAATTTCTGATGCGAGGAGCCTGTTTTGGAAGCTTATATCTCGAAATCTATAAGGAATCTGAAAATGTGCAAAACATGAAAGTTGTAGTCCTTGCATTCTAGTTTTCATAATATTATACCGTTCATCATTTCAACATTTGTACGGAAAGTTATGGTCAATTGAATAAGGGCTGGTAAAGCTGTTTCTAGTAGACTTTTAGTGACGACTTTTAGTGATAGAAAACGGCCTTTAGTGACGGATGGGCAGAAACATTTAATCACAAAGATCAGTCACTTTGCCATTTCGTTTTTGAAATTTTTGGAGCTCGGTTCTTGGGAGATTTTGGGTGATTTTTGGAGCTTTTGAAGAGGGAGTTCCGTCATTCATCATGAGGTAAGTAATTTATGCTAGTTTTGAATTAAATACAAGGTTTATATTTGGATTTAGACATGGAAATTGATAGAAAATTTGGGGCTTGAGGGAAAACCTAAAAAATTAGTATTCTTGGATTTTGACCACGATTTTGAGTATGAAATTAATAGAAAATCATATATTTGAGTTCGTGAGTTCATGGGTAAACTTTATCTTAGAAAAATTTCAGACTCCGGGCATGTGGGCCCGAGGGTATTTTTGTCAACTTTTTTATCGGGGTTAGGAATTATTATAAATTAGATTATAATGAGTACCTTAGCATATATTAATGGATTTACATAATTATTGGCTAGTTTTGAAGCGTTGTGCATCGATTCGAGTCTTCGGAAGGGCGTGGAATGCCGGTTATGGATCTTCGGAGCGAGGTGAATCTCCTTTCTAACCTTGTAAGAGAGAATTGTCCCCATAGGTGAAATAATTGAGTATGTGCTCCTATTTGTGGGGGCTACGTACGCACGAGGTGACGAGATTCCGTGCGTAGCTACTATTATTATATTATCTGGGTAGTCTAGGACCCAAGAGCATGTTATACTCTGATTATTTGTGAACTTATTGACAGCTTGAATTGCTTAAATCACATTGAACTAGTAAATAAATTTCTAAAAGGATTAAACTTTATTTTTCTTAAATGGTTAAAATAGGATGTACTTTCTTTGGCTAATTGCTCCGTGTGGACTCATGATTGACTGTCTGTGTGTGTTAAATTTTGGAGCGGGCCGAACGCCTCGGCAGATTAAATAGATGCATCTATGGTTCACGTTGTTTGACCCTCGGTAGTGCACAATTTACATTTTTGTTGGAGCGAGCCGTCGACCTCTGCATGATTTACGCATGCTTGTATTTTTTCCTTGAACTTATTAAAGTTGTTGTTGCCTCTTCATGGCTTGAGAATATTTGGATAATAAAGAAAAAGGAATTTTGGAAATTTTCTATAAAAAAAATAATTATTTACTTGTTTTCTTCTATTGGATTAAAATCATGTTTATAGAAATCCACGATTTAATGTATTATAGACATCATTATTAGACCACTAGTAAGTGTCGAAGTCGACCATCTCGTCTCTACTTCCTCGAGATTAGACGGGATACTCCTTGGGTGCACATTGTTTTCGTACTCATACTACATTTCTGTGCATTTTTATTGCACAAGCATATGCATCCCTAGTGGCCTACTGGGCGTAGTAGCACGGATGATACGGAGACTTACGTGAGCTACACTTCTCGAGGTGATTCGCAGCCAGCAAAGTCTCTTTCAGTTTTCTATATTTATTTATGTCCAATATTATATTCCGGACGGTTGTTGTATTACATTATTTCTAAGAAATTGCTCATGCACTTTTGACACCGGGTTCTGGGAGGATTTTTTTTGGATTATTAAATGTTAAGTTTTGTCAAAGATTTTGCGATTTTTTCTAAAAATTTTATTATTCGTTATTTAATGTATAAAGAAAAATGATTTTAGACAATACGAAAATTAGAATTTAATTAAGTATTTCAGTTGGCTTGCTTGACAGCGGTGTCCGGAGCCACCACGACCCTTAGTGAATTTTGGGTCGTGACACTAATAGCTGATCCTCGACTGGTCCAAGATGCGTAGGTGGCAAGTCCATGTCGTCTACTATAATTTAAACCAAATTAATTGTGTACGTTAGTTTAATGTATTAAATAACTATTTTTATTATTGGACTGAGTAATTATCTATAGGTTCCAGGCTCGATATTTAAGGCCTGGTAGCACCAAGTTATCCTTAATTATTCTGTGTGTCAATTTCAACCTTTTTAGAATTTTGTTAGTTTAATAAATTAAATAATTATTTTTAAAATTGGACTGAGTAATTATCTATGGGTTCCAACCTCGATATTTGAGGTCCAGTAGCACCAAGTTATCCTTAATTATTATGTGTGTCAATTTCAACATTTCTAAAATTTTGTTAGCTTAATGAATTAAATAATTATTTTTATAATTGGACAGAGTAATTATCTATGAGTTCCAAGCTCGTTATTTGAGGCCCGGTAGCACCAAGTTATCCTTAATTATTATGTGTGTCAATTTCAATATTTTTAGAATTTTGTTAGTTTGATAAATTAAATAATTATTTTATAATTGGACTAAGTAATTATCTATGGGTTCCAAGCTCGATATTTGAGGCCTGGTAGTACCAAGTTATCCTTAATCATTATATGTGTCAATTTTAATATTTTTAGAATTTTGTTAGTTTAATAAATTAAATAATTATTTTTATAATTAGACTGAGTAATTATCTATGGGTTCCAGGCTCAATATTTGAGTTAATTTGACAACATATATTAATTTGTTAGTTTTGTAAGTTTATTTTTATAAATTAAATAATTAATTTTGTAGAGTGTAACTGGATAGAGTTTGTAGTTAGCATATACTTAAACTACAGAGACTATACGCTTAAAGGCTCTATATTATACTACACTAAAAGGCTCTATATTTTACTACGCTAAAAGTCTCTACATTTTACTACGCCATAAGGCTCTATATTTTACTACGCTAAAAGGCTCTATATTTTACTACGCTAAAAGGTTCTATATTTTACTACACTAAAAGACCACTATTACATATAAAAACAACAAACATAACATACATATGAACAACAAACTAAATAAATACTATTTATTTATTATTTAAGCAAATAAAAATATAACATTAACAATAAAAAAATTTATCAAGTTTTAACTATTTTTGTTCCAAAGCTAATAAATCAATCAGGTTATAAATAAGATACAAATTTAAACACAAACATAACACAAATTAACATGAAAAGACATTCAACAAAACAAATATGCATATACTCTACGAGTTTCGACATAAACAAAATCCAAATACCTCGATTTAAGTTTTTTGAAAAAGATCCACATCGAATTTTTGAACCCGAAAGAAGGAATCCAAGGCTTGTGCTATGTGCGGGACCTACACCCTTCGCTTTTTGGGTAACGGGTGGGGCTTATTTTTTTTAAAAAAATTTCGCGGGGAGGGGGGACTAGCAGTGAGTTGGGAGATTTTAAAAAATGGAGGACTCGTTATCTTGGGGCAGAAGAATGGGCCATATATTTTATTATAGGAAAATGCAGTATAATACTGCGTTTTCCTTAAACACAGTATTGTACTGCATTTTTCTGTAATAAAATATAGGGATTTAATTAAAGCTGGCAGAGTTATTAAGGTGGGCCTAAATTTATTAGGGAAACGCAGTACAATAATGCGTTTAAGGGAAACGCAGTATTGTACTGCGTTTTCCTAAAAAAAATTATTTTTTAAATAATACACAGTATAGTACTGCGTTTATATTTAACGGCTAACTTTTCATTAAAGTAAAATGCAGTATTATACTGCATTTTATATACTTATGTAATTTTATTTTTTTTAATAGTAGAAAGGTATTTTGTGCCCAAAAGGGCACTATTTAAGTTTCGGACTCAATATTTGATACGAAAAGAGTAATAAAATTATGTAAACCAATCTAAACAACTAGTATTAGTATAGACTTAGTTGACGTTTGGCCATAGATTTCCAAATTTGTTTTGAAAATTTTAATTTTTTGTGAAATTTGGTTTGAAGATGAAAATATGTTTGGACATCACTTTTCAAATATATTTTACTTTTTTTTTGTTGAAAAAACATGAAACATGACTTATACCCACAAGTTCGAAAAACTATCACACATACACAACAGTACCTTCATCCATAACATTCACTTTATTATCGCAAATTATAGTTCTGAACATAAATAAATTTGGTAAAATTATTATTTTATATTGAACTACATAATACACTATCAGATGCTCGAGAAGATGAAGCAGCATTATTAAAAAATAATAAATAGTGGACTCTTTTATAAAATACCAATGCTTGGGCAATTTTTAAAAATGTAATAGTAATATTTTTGGCCAAAACTAGCTCTTGAGCTGGTTTTGGAATTTGGGTTTTGAAAATTTGCCAAAATATGGATAAAATTTATTGAAAAACATGTATTTGCCCAAAAAGACCAAATAGTATTTAGGCTAAATATCGGCTCATTTAACTTGCCCAATATTTTTATCAAGCTATCCAAACTAAGGCTTGTACCTATTAAATACATTAAATAGCACAATTATATGCCAACTTAACTTTGCTCGCTTACTTGGCACAAGACGTGAGTTTTAGTCCTATTGAGCGCCTCACTTCTTCCACAACCACTGATAAGGATTCCACAACGGTAAAAATTAAACTCCTTTTAAGATCCCTTCCATTTATAAATTTATCCCAACAGAATCCCAAAGATAATAATCCCTAAATCCTCTCATCTTCTTCCTTCTTCTCCATATTAAATCTGCGACTAAATTGAAATACAAGAATTCAAGCTTCAATTTTTCTTCTTCTCGCAGTAATTTAAGATGCAAGCTTCTTCTCCTCACATCAAATCAAGCTTCAATTTCTTCATTTTCTTCTTCACACTACATAACCTCAGCCGAATATGGTGTACTTATGTCGATGTGTGCATGTTGCAAAGTTTCAAACTTTCTGGACTAATAAAAACCCATGTCGTAAATTCTACTGCTGCCGTTTGGGAAAATTAAGTATTTTTTTTTACAAAAGAAATCCGGAATCCTCAATCTCAAGTCGCGCATTTCTCCCTTGAAGGCATCTAGTGCATGCAAATTCTTTATGCAGCATGATGATCAAATGCCTGAGCAACCAAGGAGGGTTATTTGTGGTCTCTTGAAGAAGCTAACAAATTTAAAAGACAAAATGCTTGATTGAAGTGGATTGTGTCTCTATTATCGCTTTACATAAGGTGGACTTGGCTTAAGGCTACCTAGTTTTCAGCAATTTGTTATGTATTAATGGATGGTTCAGCATAGTTTTTGTTCAAATTTTGTAATTTGTAATCTGCAGTTTGTTCAAGTATTGGTTTGTCCTATTGGTTTTGTTAATCTGTAATTTTTACCTTATGTTGTGCAGATTATGTAATGTAACAAATTGTTCATTCTCTTAATATGAATTCCAGTATTCATTGTTCATTACTCTAAGATGTCGTTATGCATAATTTTCAATTAGTTATGAGAACAATTAAATCAAATGGCAACGACTATACGCCCACTGCCATTAGTAGCTCCAAAATATTATAGATAAGTGGCTCATACATAAGCTTCAAAATAAATATAAACAAGTAGTCGTATGCAATTACATCGTCAAAATAAAAGTTTTAAGTTGCCTTTTAGATCTAACAGTTTGTTACGTATTCAAAACAAGAACAATCCTAACGTCCACTACTTATTGACAGCTCCTCTTTCATGTGCTGATATTCTTGAGAATTTTGTGCTGGCTGGAGCTCTTGATGGTTGACTTTTTCTACTAGAGGTACTCATATGTTGCAATTGTGCACTTGTGATTGCTTTGCTGCCCCTCCATTTCAGGCCATGTGATTGGAAACCAAAGTCGATATTAATCCCAACTGCACTCTTCACAGCATTTTCACCCATGATAAGTCTTTCAGAAGTTGTACCAGGCTGGAATTTCACAATATCATGACACACATGCATTTGGGTTGCCATAATTTTAGTGAAAATAAAGAGTGCTTGTTAACTCACATTTAGGACTGCTCTAGATGTTGTAGGATCTACAAACACTTCATAGCCAGTAATTCTTGGTTTTTTCCCTCCAATATTTAATGTTTCTGAACTTGTAGTCACAATTGAATACATGGTCCCATTCCTCCATTTTCAAAATCATTTCCTCTCTTTTGTCTAGTTCCTCACATCATAGCCAGTAATTCTTGGTCTCTTCCCTCCAGCATTTAATGTTTTTGAACTTGTAGCCCACAATGGAATACATGGTCCAATTCCTCCATCTTCAAAATCATTTTCTCTCTTTTGTCCAGTTCCTCTTCCTCGTCCCCTTCCCCTACCTCTACCTCCTGCAGGTACAGTGCCAACTCCTAGATTGGTTATTCCCCTTCCCATTCCTCCGCCTCTTCTTGGTACAATGACAACACTTTCATTGCCTCTTCTCCCTGCCTCTGCCTGTAGGTGCATTCTCAGAATATTTTCTTACTCTTGAGGTGTCAAAATAGATAAATGTAGGGACAACATTTGAATCCTGATAGCTGGACTGTGCTTGTTGGTTGGACTGTGACTGTTGGCTGGTTTGTGCTTGTTGGCTTGACTACCCTAATCCAGCCTGCAAGGAATTATTTTGATAAGTATAATTTATTAATGGCATGCAAGACATTTAAGTATTATATTAACTTACAGTTGCAGTACAGTGAGATTTGTTGTGTTCCTATTATTGGCACCTTGAACATGTCATTTTTACCCCTTTCCTTGACCACTTGCCATATTCCGTTTTAGTTCAGCCTTAGTTTTTCTTCTCTTAGGTCTTCCTAGAATTACTTTAGACTCTAAAGGATCAATGGTGTGATTATTGGTAGCAGGCCATATTTCTAAGTTTGGTATTGGTTGAATAACATATGGATAGGCCATAAGAAAGTAGTGCTTTTTATATCATTTTTCCACTTGAATGTCAGGTTCTAACCAACATTAACTCCTACGATTTGTTTGCTTTATCATGTTATCATAATCACAAAGTCTTGAAAACTGTATCTTCCAATCATCTATAAACTGCCTTATCACTCTTATTTTAGCCCTTTAACATAATGATCTATCAACATATAAGCCCAATTTGTCTCCGACCAAATTTTGAATTTCCATAATTGTAACTTTATTCTGTCCTTAAACTTATTAGCAATAAACTTGAAAGTGCACATTTTATTTTTATTATATTTTGGACATTTATGGACAGGGTAGTAGGTCTTTACCATAAAATTCATGTATTTTTTGTTAAAACTAGCATACAATAACCATTTGCATCTCTTGCACTTGCACTCCACTCAAACTCTCTTACTATCATTAGGTCTCAGTTTTAATTGAACTTTGTACTCAACTGCATATTTAGCTACTGCCTCTCTAAATTTATTAGCATTTTCAAACACCATACTAAGCTCAAATATAGCTAATACACAATCTGGATCATACCTCACCTTGTAACTTTTCTTTCTCCTAGGTAAATCAGCTGAGGTTCAGCAACACGATCTAACTCATCTTTATTATCATCACTACTAATATCTGAACAATCAATAGTACTCATCCCCAGCAAGTTTACCAACATACCTGGCAGCCTTGTTCCTTCTGATATCCTCAAACCCTCTATCTATACTAGTTTCCCCTAAAATGATTTCATCAAGGATTGCAGCTTTCTTTCTTTTCTGCACATCATTAGTATTGGCAACCTTCTTAATTCTCTTTTCATACCTAATAGCCCTCAATTCATCATCAGCATTACTGTCATATTCTTCAGTAAGTCTATCTAAATTAGAGTCACTACTTTCAAGCTTAGAATCATTCTAGTCCAAATCTGATAAATTATCAACACCAACTAATTGTTGCTCTTGTACCCCTTCCTTTTTTTCCCCTTTCATCTATTATCATATTTATTAGGTCTTCTATACCAGTAGCCTTATACCTAAGTTCAGGTCCAGACACATTTAATGACCTATCAGTTGAGGATTTAGGCCCAACAATTTAAACCCACAACTTCAGGACTAGTAACAAAGCCCACAACTTCAGGCTCAGCTAGGGGTGTTCGTCGGTCGGTACGGTACGATATTTAGATATTTCGGTTCGGTATTTTCGGTATTCGATTTGTTAAAATGCAATACCAATAGCGTACCTAATTAAATTCGGTATGGTTCGGTTTTTCTCCTTTCGGTTTTGATTTATTCGATTTGAATACTAACTAGTGCATAGAGTCATAAGATGTAATATTCTGAATTAAAATACTCAAAAGTACAAAACTAAAAATATTTTTTGACCAAAGTTTTGTCCAAAACTAGCAAATATCAACTTAGAGAGAGAAAACGGTACATAAGAGAATCAATTTGATCATTAGAAATGTCTTGTTACTTACTTAGAGTTAATTGATGAACTTAGAGAATAAAAAAAAAATTTATATTTATGTTATAATTAATAATATATGTATTGTGTAATATAATATATATTTCGGCACAGTATCGGTACTTCGATATTTTATTTTAAAATACCAAATACCATACCTAATACCAATATTTTTTATAACTTAAACCAAATACCATACCGAATACCAAATACAATAAATTTTCAGTTCCGGTACGGTAATTCGGTATTTACCAAACTATGCACAGCCCTAGGCTCAGCAACTAGAGCTTCATCTATAATATGCTTAATGTATCAGTCCAAATTGTCTCCTGATTTTAAGTCATTTAGAATGTTTAAGATTTGATATTCTGTTTTTAGGGCCTTGAACTCTGAACTGTTGAGGTCAACATGATAAAAACCACTCACAAAGGCATACCCTAAGTCTTTAGCATAAGAATAAAGCTAAATAACTGAAAGAGGTCTTTGTTAATAGAAAATACCAAAATTTCCATCTCCCCGATATAATTTGGTACACGGTCAACAGTAAATGCCTGATCGCGGCAAACTAAACCTTACACCACGGTAGGAATAGCGGGCGCTAAGACTTTTACCCGAATAGTGATATCGGGGTCGATTTTCCACATGGAGCTTAGAATGGAGTTGCGTATTTGTATAGACTAAGAATGCGTTTGTGCTTCTAATTGTACTTCTAACATTTTTGGATTTTCTATTATCAACTAAGGGTAAGACTAAATTATGCTAAAGAAATATTTGCTAAGTTGTAATTAAGATAGAGACAGGCACTAGGGTCATGGCATCACCTAGGTGGTTAACTAACGGGTAGAGACTACTAACAATAGATTGACATAATTGGGATCAATGTTATAACCATTGCACAATTGTACCCACTCTCACACCTCTCGGTAGAGAGAGCGATTTTGCCCAATTGACTCTCGAGAGACCAATTGGGTAGGCCAATAAGACCAAGCAACTAGGATTCAAGTAGGGTGATTACTCTCTCGAGGTTTAACCCGTTAATTGGGACTAACTTTCTCATGGGTCCATCCCAAATCCTTGTTGGGTCAATTTTGGGGTCATAAACTCTCTTTCTCAAGAAGATTCAAAACCCGCTAAGCTAGAATCAATATTTGCAACCACCAATTCTTAATTAAATCATAAAATTAACTCAAATAACAAATATCCAATATCAATCTATCATTAAGAAGCAACACCCATCAATTACCCACACTAGGGTTGAGCCACAACCCTAGTTAATGGGTTTAGCTAGACATAATTAAAGGCGAAACTGAAGAAATAGAAGACGAAAGAACCATATTAATTAATTGCTAATGTTAAACTACAATAATCTATGATGAAATCAGCTCAAAATGCCCAAAATACGCTAAAACATATGTCTCACGAGCGCAGCAGCTATCAGATGTACAAAACTTAACCTAAAAATGGTAAAATATTCTATTTATACCGGGCTGGAAAAACTGGACAAAAATACACCTGCGGGATCAGCGCGGACCGCGCATAAATGTAGCGCGGTCGCGTAGGCTCTTGGTCTTGCAAATTTCTCTTCTTTAAAGTTGGGGGCGCGGACCGCGCAAGAAGGTAGGGCGGTCGCGCTGACTGACGGACGCGGACCGCATATAAATGGAACGCGACCGCGTGGAAGGACTTGGGCAATATCACCATCTCTCTGAATCTCACCCACGCGGACCGCACTGATTTGTAGCGCGGCCGCATGGGACTTGGCCTTGAATTTTAGGTCTCTGAATCTTCACAAGCGCAGACCGCGTAAAGGTGAGCGCGGACCGCACAGGATGCCCTTGAAATATTCACTATCTGAATCTCCTAGCGCGGCCGCATGGCAAACCAGTGCGATCCGCGCTAGGTTCTCTTGATCCCCACTTCACTTGGTCTTTGACACTTGGCAGGTTTCACTCCATTTTGAGCCGATCTTTAACATTTGTCATCTTGTTGCTCAAACCTGCAATCAAGCGCAACTTGTAAGCATTTTGGAACTATTTTGTGGCAATTCATACACAAAGCATAGGCAAGTATGGGCATAAAACGTGTTAAAATCATAGTTATCAATCCCCCCCCCCCCC
>MU721882.1:19394-34061 GCA_026770625.1 Nicotiana glauca
AAAACGTGTTAAAATCATAGTTTTCAATCCCCCCCCCCCCCCATGGTGGAATTTAGTGTCTATAAATTCCGACATAAGATAAAGTAATGACATAGCCAACAAAAAACACATAAAGTTACATGCAATGAAGGCTTCCAATACAACCCTAAATTTGCGACCGAATCTCAAGAATACCCTAAAGCAAAAAAAATACGACAAAAGAGAACTTATGTATCTTGTCTCTTCTCCACGAGCATAGATAATCCACCATCCAAGAATCTCCATTTGAGTTTCTCCATCAACAGCCTTAATCGACTTCTGACAACCCTAATTTGGCTTCGAATCGGAAATAGAATAGATGAAAAATATAAATAGCACGAAATCAAAGGATAACCCTAAACCAAACACTGTAATTGGATGAAAATTGAAGAATGAAATCAAAGAAGAAAGGGTAATCGATCGTGAGTGGAAGACAGAAGAAACAAGTTTAGGGTTTTTTTAACTGGTCGAGATGAATGAAATGAATTTTGGTAATGGTTAATTTACATTATGCCTTTAGATTATGAGTAATTCTAGCGTGGTAAAAAAAATAGTTGGCATTTGTTGGTTGGTTCGTTTTGACACGTAGGACGCGTTTTACTTCACGTGCATGTATTTTTAAAATGACTGAGCGCGCAAAGTTAGATTAACACATAATTGTGTTATTTAATGTATTTAATAGGTACAAGTCTTAGTTCAGGTAGCCAGATGAAAATTGGGCAAGTTAAAGGAATCGTATATATATTCCGCCTAGTATTTAATATCGGAACTATCATAGGTGTAACTTCTGTTTAGCCTTATATGTACTATATTAAGAGTGTCATCTTGTTTTTGAATCCGCAGTTACCATATTATCATCAAAATTTCCTAGTAGGTGAATTTGCAAATTCATACGTCATCATTGTGTTGTTACTTTAATTGCTACTCCCTCCTATCCATTTTAATTTATATTTTGACCTTTTTTCCGTAATATTCAGAGGCAGAGTTAGGATTTCAAACTTATGTCTTCTATATCTTAATCCCTTTAAGTTACTGGGTTCTAAATTAATAATTTGTATATACTTCATTAAAATTTCAAGACAAATATATGATTTGAACCAAAGTTATTGAGTTTGGTGGAAGCTGTAACCAACACTGTGGCTCCGCCTCTAACAATATTTGATTTTTTCAGATATCAACAAGGAATTAGCTTCTTTTTTCCAAAGTTATCCTTGGAGTAAAGAGTCTAGGAGTTTGTTATATTTTCAATGAACTAATTAAGGTTAATTTAGTCAATTTCAGTATTAATTAATAATAAAGGTAGATTCCTTAATATGTATGGAAAAAAACAAGAAATCAATTAAAGTAGAACTGAGGGAGTATTATTTTGTCAAAACCCTCCATCACTTCATCTAAATTCATTTTTGGTTCTATTAGTTTGTTCCCAATTAACTTGTGATTGAGTTATACTAATATAGTTAATGTTGTGGTTTTTGGGGGGGAGGGAATATAGCAAGGGTGCAAAATGAGAATATGTGTACATCTTTAATCAAATAAATTAACAAGGTTAAATAAAATCCGCAGGTCAATCAACATCTTTCAACTTGACAATGTATTCTCATTTCTCTCAGAAAAAAGAACTCGGGCCATCTATTGAAGCTTATTTTATACCAGGGAAAGAATAGAAGATTGAGATTAGAGGGACAGCTCCTCCAGTCTGCAATCTCCCCTAAAAAAAGAAGAAAAAAACAGAAGCAAACAAAACAGGGAAGAAAAGTTACGAATCCCAATAATCAAAACTATGACAAGAATTCTCGAATGACAGTTTAAATGCCGGTACTAGGATTGATTGAGTTGTTGGGATAGTTCAAGCTGCCAGGGTAATTAGTATCGCCTGGAACACTGGTGTTAGTATTTGCATCATTGTAGTTGATGGTGCCTGGATGATTGAAATAGTTGCCACCAGTAGCAGTGTCAGTGGTGTTGTGAGAATCAGGATTGATTCCTAGAGTATTCTTGACTGCACCAGCTGCACCTGTAGCAATGTTTGCTGCACCAGTTGCAGCTCCTCGAGCCATGTTCACTGCACTTCCTGCTGCTCCTTGAGCCATATCTGCTGCTCCGTGTGCTATGTTTTTCACTTGTGTCCCCGTCTTAAACATTTATAACATCACAACCTAATTATTCTTTCAACTTCCATCTTAATATCTTAATTAATCAGCACGAAAACACAGAAATGTCAATTACCTCTTGAAGCAAGTTGGTTGCTTGGCTTTGGTTATGGATGTCAGATGGTTGATTCACCATGTCTTCCCTTCTCATCTACAATTGGTTAAAAAAAGAATGTTAGTAGTATTACTGTATTAGTATGAAGAAAAAGCAGAGTTTCATATAGGTAAAGGAAGGTTAAGAATTTAAAGGAAGAGTGTAATGAAACCTGAGCTTGGCCAGGGATTTGGATGCTGTGAAGATTGTCACGTCCTTGGCTTGCCATGTTAATAGGTTTTGGTACTTAATTTGTTTATGTTTAGAAGTGGAACAGTAGTAATTGTAGATCAAAATGCAAAAACTGAATGCATTTTGAAATAGTTGGATTGGTGAATTTATAAGCTTCAAGAAGCATTTGGTTACCTCAATGAATGCATATTCTAACACATGGCACAATGCAACAACTCTTGATCTTTCCTAGCGTAGCATATGGTTTTGCTCGGACAAGAATATGTCAAACGAATAATTCAGCCGTTTATTTTGGGGAGAGTTATAATGAGAAATATAGTTACTCACCAAATGCTTCGGGGAAGAGTCTTTTAAAGACCAACAAGCCAATAATTTCTCTTAGCTTCTTTGTCCTTTCTCTTTGTGGTATATGTTTTCTTGGTAATTCTCATTTACAACAGTCTGTGCAGAGTCACAGGGAAGCACAAACTTGTTGACTCACAGTAAATTAAGTTCAATTTCATTTTCGTTTACAACAATATTCACATTGGCCGTTGGTCCATTGTTACATTGTTTTTTTTTTTGGGGTTTCCCACCCAGTGTCCGATATCCGCATTAGAGCTCACTATCCGGATTCGCGCCATGTAGGCCCCTTTCGGGGGGAAGCGCTCCCTATCAAGGATTTTTCCATACCCAGGGCTCAAACCCGAGACCTCTGCACCACATCCTTCGGTGGTCATTGTTACATCGACTGTATAACAAAATTCTCTTCGTATTTCAGTTTAAATGAATTTTTTTGTCCTTTTACAATTTCGAAATAAAAGTTAACGTCATTAGAATTTTCCAAAAAGTTGGGAAAAAATGAAAAAGGGGTTTTCATAACATAAGTCTTACACCTATAAGTTGGAACAAAAATCAAATTCTTCTTTTCCTGCAAATTTGTAAAGTCAGTGCGAAATTACAGATGTTAAGAAACTGACATAATTTCCCACTAAAGAAGGTCAACGTTACTAGTATTCATTCAAATATAATACTCCCTCGCATACTTTCTTTTTTAGTTTGTTTCAAAATAAATAACACATTTTTAAATTTGGAAATAATTCAACTTTAAACTCTTCATTTTATCATTTTTGTCCTTAATGAGAAGCTTTATAGCCACACAAATGACATGGTCCCACAAACCTTTTACCCCTTAAGTTTTTAAGACCACAACTTTCAAAAATCTTCTTATTTTTTCTTAAACTCCGTACCAAGTCAAACTATCTCAAACAATATGAAACGGACGGAATACTACGTATGCAAAGATTTTATGAGGAAATGGATCTTCATGGGAATTTACATTGTTGAAATTAAAAAAGGTATTTTTTTACAATTTTTATTCGTAAAACAAAAACAAATTATATATAAAAATAAATCTCTCGTATATATATATATATATAAAAAAAAAGGGCCATCGAACCAAAAATAAATTTGTACCCACAAAAGCATTAAAAACGTACTTACGTAAATAAAAGACAATCAATTGTAGTAAATTAAACTAACAACTTCAAAAATATAGGAATAGTTAATTTAAACTTATCAACTCCTACTTTTTGAGCAATTACCAAATGTAAAAGTGGTCAACCTTCTAATAATAGCATGGAATAGCAGGCAGGAAGTTATCTGTAATCAATTTCGTAATCGGTAATGATCCTTATGGAATGAACCGAAGCTAACTAAACCGTGACACGTGCCTCTACACGCGTCAGTTAACAGGATACGTGTCAACAATGTAACAAACTACGTTGTCTTTATAAACCATGCAGAACCAGCTCCATTCTCAGCTCAAACAATATCCATTGCTTTCTATTTCTTTCTACTTTCTACTTTAGTGCACTTACATCCATATTTGCCCCCATATCAATTTACGTTTGTAACTTCAACAATGGCTTCCCACGAGCAGAGCTACAAAGCTGGTGAAACCAAGGGCCGAACTCAGGTATATCTCCCTTTAGTTTCTATATATACCGTTACTTTCCCAGAGTAGTAAGCTCTATATATTTGATTCAAAAGAGCTTAAACAACCATTTTGTAGCCATGTCATTTTTTCTAGGTGTAGTTACAGATTTCGGACGAATTATGAAGTTTTCTGTGGTTTTAAACTTTTTGTTTTGAGTGCAGGAGAAGGTTGGTCAAACAATGGAAAGCATGAAGGACAAGGCGCAAGCAGCAAAGGACAAGACTTCTGAGACGGCGCATTCAGCCAAAGGAACGGCTCACGATAAGACAGGCACCGCCAAATATAAGGCTGCAGATGCAGCTCACGCAACTGACGAGAAGGCTCGCGGAGCAGCTCAGGCAACCAAGGAAAAGGCCAGCGAAACAGCTCAGGCAACCAAAGAGAAGGCCAGTGGAGCAGCTCAGGCTACAAAAGAGAAGGCTTCAGAGATGATGGAGTCTGCCAAAGAAACTGCACAAGCTGGGCAAGAGAAAACTGGGGGAATCCTCCAAAAGACTGGAGAACAAGTTAAGAGCATGGCTCAGGGTGCTGCTGATGCTGTCAAGCATACCTTTGGCATGGCCGAAACTGATGAAGATCCTACTGCTACCAAAAGCAGAGAACCCTAGACTTGGATCTCTTTCTTTCTTAATGGATTTATGTACTCTTTGTGTTCAGTTTGTTTTTTGCTTTGAAATTTGCCTCCCTTTGAGGAGGTAAAGGTTTATGTAATAATAAAAAGGTTTTAACTTTTGTGGTCTGAAGTTTGACCTCGACATCAAGCTGCTAAAAATGTAATCCATGTGATGTGGTCTATATAATCGATACCGTGGAATTTCAGAGTTAAGGCATGCATCTTGATGTTCCTTCAATTTGCTTTTCTTAATTCATCATCTTCCGAAAGTTTTAGGGTTTTTTCCCTGTAGTAAATGGGGACGTCAAACTCATCATAATAAATTACCTGAGAGTAGGTTGTAAGGCATTATATTAGGGTTGAAGGAAGAGTAGAGTAGATATAGGGTGTGTTTCGTAATAATTCGTATGATGAAACACGTTTTCTGGAAATATTTTTTAATTTTTTAAACACATTTTTTCAGAAATATATTTTTATTTAAGGAAAACATTTTCGTCGTACCAAACACACCCATAATTTGTTTAAATTTCGTTTCCCATCCAAAATCTGAATCGAGAGGTAATATTAACCGTTATTGTAGCTATATATTGAGCTAATTGAATTGCTAGTCTATCTTTTTGGTTTTGAAAATTCCATTCATGTTGATGGCATATATTTACAATGACCACAATGTGGTATTGGCTTTAATTTAAACTAATAATCATATAACTCAGTTGCATCTGATGTCAATTCTCAAATTAAACTATTGATTCTCACTGGAACAAACGTGAAAAACAGACTTGAGGCTCCACCGACTTGACCTAGGCTCTCTATTACACTATAGGCCATTTGGTTAGACACAGCTCAAGCTTGACACTGAAGGTATTCAGTTGACTAGCTCAAACTCGGCTCTATTGGATACTGTGATAATCTCATTTGTACTTGATGCCCGGAATAATGCTCAACAAATAAACAAAAAAGGGAACGCATTTTAGCGTTCCTCTTACGTAACAAATTTCGCACTGATTTCCTATCTCCGCTAAAATAAAGTACAACGTTGCTTACAGAAGAGGGAAAGAAAGAATACAGCTTTAATTTCATCTACGCATGTACGCATACAACAGTACACGGCGAGTAGATAACCACCAAAAGCCCTCTCTGAAGCCTCAAAATCAGATGATATTCTCTACAATTTTAAAAACAAAATTTTCAGGTTACAGATCTTCTCCCGTCTGGTCCCCTATCACCCCATCTTGATCTCACTCAAGACTTCCCATTTGGATCCGCTGCCCATTTTCTCGGACTGCACATTTGTCCGAAAATTGCATTCTCGTAAAACTGGCTGAATTCTAGGTTACAACTCACTCGCTCATGCCATCACTCAATTCATGATCACTAATGTCACTAAAAGCCTCTGGTTCCTCGACATCTGGGTTGCTTTCTGTTTCCATAGCAACTTCAGAACCCTCCTCATCACTTTCATCTTCAAAGATGATAGGCTGTATGGCACCATCTTCCTCATCACCATCATCAATAGTCTGCAAAATATAAATTAATAAGTCAAGATTTCATGGAAAAGAGGTTTGAGAGGGACACGTTATTCCACGTTGCCCTTACCCCTGCATAAAGCAATTCTAAGGAGCTTGATAGCTGAAGAGCTTGGTGGAGAGTTGAAAGTCTGGCATCTATAAGCTGCACAAAGACCAACAAAGTAATTTTTAATACATTCTAACAGTTGCTACAGGTGCTATCAACACATGAAGAGTTACTCCCAGACCTGATATAAAGAGTTGAGTACAAGCAAAGAGGATTCTTGAGACATTATTCCACTAGCGTGTTGAAGAAGCAAATTTCGCAACCAGGGAAGGGCACAAGCCAATACAGCGCCCCTGTCAAGAAAAAGTAACCATAATAATCATTAACTTGACCAATCTATGACCAATCCATAATAAAGTGCCAACTGCACTTTGCAAATGTGAATGGCAAAAAGATTTTCGTTATGTTAACAGAATTGGTGGAACAATATATTGGCTGACAATTGGAACCAAGTAATCCCTGTCATGATTAGCATTCATTCCATTGGTGCAATCTAACTCGACATCACAAGTGTGGTCAAATGCACAACTTAGACAAAACACAATCTCCATTACCTTGACTGGATAATTAACAAGAGTGACTGTAAAAGCTTGAGAACATCTGACGGATTTAAAAGAGATACTGAATTTGCAATGACCTGCATAGCCAAGATACATCCTACCGATTAGGAAACAACATATTAATTTAGATGCTAGAACCTTAGAAATATTTCAGTACAAACATAACCTTCTCATCTTGTCTGTATAAGCAATCTATCAAAAGTGCTCGATCATCAGCATTAAGGGCTTGCTTGAGCAGAACATGAACTGAATCAGCACTTGGCGGCTTTGTTTGAGGAGGAGATTCCAGATCCTCATTGCTTTTATCTTCATTGTTGTCTGCCAAATGAAGCCTTGCGAGTTTCTCACCCATGGTTGGCTCGTTTAGATCATCAATCTGAACTCCATCTATAGGTTCACCATTACCTACACGTCATCAGACAAAAAGGTTATCCTCTAGAAGGTAGTGAATGTTCTTCGTACCAAATTTCTGAATCAACTCTCAAATATCAAATGACCACACATCCGAATGCTCAATATACAGAAACAGCAGAAAGATGATGCAAAGAGGCAACACCCACAAAACAAAAAGAAGGGGATCCCTTTTTAAGGGAATGAACAGGTTCTCTACTGAACACTCGAAGGACTAACCAAGTTTCAAACAACTCCCCAGGTCTATCATAGTGGAAGCAGTTAACTTGTGCATATTATCCTGCATAACATAACATCCATCTACAAAGCCATAAAATGTTTATATAAAATTGCAAGTTTGAAAAAGAGAATACTACATGTGTTTTGATTTTTGACACCGTCACTACTCACCACCTTAACATTTCAACTTCTTCCAAATTCAATAAATATCAGGGTCAAATACATTGACACCCCCTTGATATTCTCATAATACAACTGACCTACCTGTACTCCTGAAATATGACTCCCCGGCTTCAATTCTCCCTTTTACTAGTCAACACTACGATTGACGATTTATGTTTCTGAAGCAATATCAAGAAAATGGACGGATACAGTTTTGTTTTTAGAGGGACGGGTATAGATTATCTATCCACTGAATTTTCCTTTAAAATTCTTAGCCATTCTCCAAGATATAAATATTAGTCATCTGTAGTGGCGCAACAGCTCCAGGGAGCATCTAAAATATGTTAAATTTCAATGTGAGCAATACAGAATCATGCAAGTATGTCATACCATCATCTGTGATTGTCAGTGGTGGAGTGGCATCCAGATCAGATGCTGGTCGTTTATTCGTCACTTTGCTTTTCTGGATTAATTTAGCACCTTCCTTTTGCATATCTGCACCTGAAACAGAGGGAGGACCAATCAGAAAGACAGATTTTAAGGATAATTCCGTTCTGGGAACTGTTCTCAGCATAAATCAGAAATGTCAATTTATCATAGACATAAGGTATCAGTGCTGTGATGCAAGAAAGTTTTAAAATCTTTGTTAAAACTAACAGAGTGATGGCCTCGTTTGCAGAAAAGTGGGTCAATTTACAAACAATTTGATCTCTCTAACAGTAACTGTATTAGATCATCTAAAACATCAAGAAAGGAATTCGAGTTTTAAGAAAATACAGCTCAGCACTGCTTGGCCGAGTCAGTAGTACAAATGGGATAGGGGAAGGGGAATGACAGTGCCAGACTTCTGTAATGGAGTCCTGATTTTTCCACAAGTAGACAAGAAAATGTAAACCACTATTAACAACACCTTTTCTGGCATGACCATTTTCTTGAACTGCAGCAAGCACTTTCTCGGTCTGGTCTACTGCTGCTATGACGATATCCTCCCCCGGACTTGAAATGTCTACTGATGTGAACTCTGTGGATTCCACAGAGCCATATGCAATCAAGGCTCTCAAATGTGCATCTCTGTCCAAAGCATGCAATCTGGCAGCAATTATGGGTGCAAGGTTCTTCTTAGCTCTTCCAGTTTTCTTTTCTGTTTCCCCTTTGCTAGCCTTCACAGTGATCTTAATTGGCTTAGCAACTTCATCAGCGACAAACTCAAAATTCCAAACATAACAAACACCCTTCTCTGATATTGCAAGGACAACCATACCGTCTTCTCCCTTGCAATTCTTCCTGCATTCAACAATTATAGGAGGATGTTTCATGGAAAGAACCGGCCCATAATCAGCAGCCCTTTCACCAAAATCAAGTTTCCACACTTGAAGTTGCTTCTCGCCAAGCCCAGCAGTAACAGCAAATTGGGCATCATCAGATAGCCATAAACGTTGTGCAGCAACCTGTTATAGCAGCTTGATGTTTATGGATCTTTTTAGACTTTAAAAGAACATCAGATGATGAAGACATAAACTTAAGACAGCTTACTGAGTCAGGAGAAAACTTCAGCAACTCTTTCCCACTTTCTAAACTTAGAAATCGCAACTTATCACTGGCTGCAGCTATAATTTTCTCGTCTTCACAGTGAGAATAAAGAAGTCACAAAGAAGTATTTAAAAGTAAAACAGAAACTGTAGACATAAGTTGGATACAAACCAGTTGAATGAGCCACTGAGGAAAAGGGCTTTTTTGACACTTTGAACTCTTTGATGACTTCTCCAGTGTCGGAATTCAGCTCAAATACTAAACCATTTGCAGCAACAGCATGAATCTTACGACCTTTGTCAACAAAAAACAGACCAGCAGCTCCACTGCATTTCAAAAGCAACAGATATCTTATTTACGCTTTTTTTAACTGTCTTTGGTGATAAATAAGACAGCCATCATTCACGGTAGTACATTAAATAGTTTGAACACTTCATCGATTTGTGATCACAATAAACCCTGCTAAGAAGTATAGGACCATCTAAATCTATTGAAGTTTAATGGCCCTCAAAAGATTTAATAAATGACAGGCTACAAGTCCCCGGAACACTCGCAAATAAGTGATCAACTGCCCGAGACAAAATTTTATTGCTATGTGTTAACCACTTAAAAGATGGAAGTCATCCAATGACTTCTTACCAGCCCCCTGGTTCTCAAACTAAGTTTGTGTTATAATTTCAGAAATCAAAGAAGGTTGGATATTAACTAGATCTCAGATCCATTTGGAATTTTAGATAATTTCTCGACATCTATATATGAACCTTGCCGCAATTATCCTGATGCGCCGGAGGATTCCTGATTGCAATTCCGTCCTTAAACTTGTGGCGATTTTCTGAAGATTGATGATATAAGAATTCATTATAGTGGAAATTTCCCACAACAAAATATCTTTACAGAAACTTCTGGACCACATGGCTATTTGGAAACTTTTGAGCAAGATCACTTGATGGATAGAATGACATACACACAAAACATTTCTGGAAGTAAGAGGCGACTTTAATGGAAAAACCTCATGGTTGATTTTTCAAGTAAACACCATTCATGATGTTTCCTACAGAATATCCCAGATCCCACCTACATATATATATTCTTTTCTTGATGAAGTGTGTGTGTGTGTGTGTGTATATATATAGAGAGAGAGATAGATATATATACACACACACATACATTTCATCAAGAAAAAAAGAGAAAAATATAAAATATATATATATACACACACACACACACATTTCTCTTTTATTCTTGATGAAGTGTGTGTGTGTGTGTGTGTGTGTAGAGAGCGAGAGAGAGAGAGAGAGAGATATACACACACACATACACTTCATCAAGAATAAAAGAGAAAAAAATAATATATATATATATAATAGAGAGAGAGAGAGAGAGAGAAACTTCAAAAAAAAGTTCAAGAATTACGAATTATCAAGTATACTAGCAACAACTTTCAAAATGTCTTTATAAAGCATGCCATTAGACATAGAGAAAAGGGGCTCTACAGATCTAATCATAGGGGAAATGAAATGTAGAAAAGTACCTCATCCCTGCCATTAGAAGAGTGCAAAACCAGCATGGAAAAATGAACTTTAAACTTGCAGAATATGATGATACATTAATGACGTGTAATTAGTAAGTCATAACTTTGCATGTATTAAATGATGTGTAATGTGTTATAAGTATGTCTTAAATTTTAATCCCACGACAATAAGGAAGGGTTTCATTACTGTCTAAGTGTTTCCTGACAAGTACTTCTCCGTCCCACATAAGAGCAAAAGTACCTAACATCAAAAGAATAACATACCTAGAAAGGGCTCCATCTTTTCTCCACCTTATTAATTCAGCAGAAATATCAACTGCTAAAACAGTTCCATCATCTGCGCCGAGGGCTATTAATAAACGTTGTTCTTTTCTGCGCTAAAAATTCAAAACAAAAAGATGCCACATAGTAATGAGATAAAAATAACCTAACAAAGTTGTCATAATTATCAAAAGTGTTACTTTGGCTGATCTTTTTACCAGTCCATCATCACAATAATCAGAAGCGGTCTTTTCCAGTTTCCTTATCTTACCTTCTTTCCAACAAAACCACAAGCCATGTAAGAGAAACTGTCTCCAGAATTCTCCGGTTTCCACTGAGCAAATAGGCTCCCACTACTTGTGTTCCAAACCTGAAGGGCCAACAACAATTAGTCATCTAGCATGCAATAAGTAAAGCAAAAGAATACAAACACAGGGTAATAGCAAAGAAGTGTGGGAATAATTATGTAAAAACGCAAGTGTCGGCACAGCAACTCGCCGGTCACTGATTCTTTTCATTAACTTTGACCCCGTAAGTCTAGAAATGGAATATGACATAAATGGGAGAGATATATATATATATATACAGACAATTGAATAATGGAATCAGAAGTGTGCCTTATCTAATCTTGATAATTGTTCCCGTAGCTAATTTACAATTTTAGGCTGTCCCGCTTCAAGAAGAACTTGCAGTACACAGTAGCTTTAAATATCAAAGTTACAGTTTGCAGAGAGCTCCAATAAGAGGATACCGTATATCTTCTTAACTTATTTTCTTGATAAATAATGAGAGAAAACAATATTGACATGGTAGAAGAACCGCATCATGACCTGCTGTCACGAGGATACAATTATTGTTTTACAGGCATAATATATCTCTAGAGATTTCCCTATATCATATTCTTGTCTATATATATTTTAACAGAGAAAATACAGTGCCCAATATAAGTGATCTTCTGAGATGTAACTATTTCCATGAAGACCAAAACACTTTTTGTAAAAGGTTCCATGTAGACTATAGCACTTCAGTTGCTTGAATGTCTAGAAAAAATCACATTATCTTGTGTTGTACTTGCATGATAACCTCTGTAAAGATTAAGGAGCACAGGCTTGTAACAAATATTTATAAGATGGTTGTTATCTCTTCTTTCATCAGTGGTAAGTTGTTCGTTTTTTACCATTTTAAATGTTCATTATCTTTCCTGCCTCCCGGCTTCTTACAATATTCTGCTGAACAAAGTACTTTTCGCATCAAACAAAGAATGAGTAGGCTGCAAAGTCGTGTTTGGGTGAACCAGCAACCAAATATCTACCCCCAGTCATGTAATATATCTGCTTACTGGTTTCAACATCCCTTAGCCAACCAATCCCTAGAAAGCCATGCACCTAGTATTTCCAGCCAAGTAGAGCAAATATTTTTCTAGAGTTAAGAAAAGCTTTTCAGATAGTATACAAATTGAGGTCTATCCCATATCAACTGGATATTACATTCTTTTTGCTTTTTTGACAAGTAGATGACGAAAACATCTAAGTTGCAAAAAGAGGACGGCTGATATTAAGCAACTGTTGAGAAACAATACAATGGATTTGCCTATACTGTCATCAAAGAATGTAAATAAGCATGACCACGCTAGTGCAAGACTATAGAGTGGAATCTTTTTTTTATATTGTCACATAAGTGTCTAGCGGGGACCCTCCGTCAGATATGAACCTATGCCGAGGAGATTCAATAGTATATATATACAAGAAAAAATTGTTTTACCCTTTTGGACAGTGTAATATTTTCTGAAAATAGATATGCCCATGCCCTGCATAATGTGGTGCTATGGGTCCATAAACACTAAAATTCAACTACTCGGCTTCTTTATTTTTATAACCAAGAAATCCAAGGGATTCAAAACTCGGCCCCTTCTCTGCTTAAATACCCTTCTCCAGTTAAATACCAGGCTTTTTTACTGCATGTGGGTTCGAACTTGCGGCTTCTTCATCCAAGAATAAACCACCTCTCCAACCCAAAGATATTCTAACAGCAAAATAGCAGCAAACTCACAAATCATTTACATCAAGTAGAAAGCCAACCAACGTACGGCAAAAGGTCACTAATACAAATCTTCTATTCTTTCTCCTAAAGTTCTTATTTTTCAATTATACTTGGCAATTACGTCAATTATGTTAAGGAATAGTTAAAAAGAATACAAGGGAAAAACCTTTCAGGAAAACCCTATACAAAGTTGAAATATAGCGAAATGTAAATTTGTCTAATTTCTCAGTTAACTTAATTCCAGTGTAATTCGCCCAAAAATACACTGTCCCAAAAGCAGTTTGAAACCGGCAGCAAAATAGTACCCCAAACATACCAATATGCAAAAAAAGCGCCGTAACTAAGTCGGGTAAAAAAAGTGAACTCAACACTATTAGTAACAAAAATAAACTGAGTGTTCGAAGAGTGGAAATAACTCAGCTGGCTGGTTCAGGTATAGAGGAACAGAGCTTACTCTAACAGTTCCATCTGGAGACAATATGGCGAGGTATTCACCGTCCGCAGTAAATGACGTAACTAGCGATTTTAGCTTCTCCTTTCCCATGAGAAATCAAAGAAAACAAACTGAGTATAATAGTAAAGAAGCGGCGACTCCGAAACAGAGGCGGAGGACCGAGAGAGAAAACCACAACTAATAATTTGATTTTGTCGGAGAAGTGCGTCGGCAGGAAGGAGCAATCCAGTGGAGAGGGTTTTGGCAAAGGTTTAACACAGAAAGTGTTTTATATTTGGGCTTCCCTACAAGGGATTTGGGCTTGTAACAATGTCTTCCTTTTTTGTAAAAATAGCACCCAGTTTTCGGACTGATCAATCAAAAATAGCCAACGTTTATCAAATTATTAAAAAATATCGTTTTGCTGCAATAGAAATCGGTCTAGCATAATATATTGGAGTTCGGTGCATTTGTGTATGAGCTCTGGCATATTATGCTCGACCGTTATACTTTAGTATAATATACTGGAGACTGGAGCATTGGTGCTCCAAACTCCAGTATATTATACTGGACCAATATACTTGTTGGAACTCAAGTATATTATGCTGGAGTTCTAGTGTACTTATGCTGGAACTCCATCATATTATGCTGGAGTTCCAGCATACTATCGTGGAACTCCGGTATAAATATGCTAGAGTTCAAGTATACTTATGTTGGAACTCCAGCATAATATACTGGAGTATTTTCCAGATTTTGAATAGTATTTTCGCTCAGATTTATCTTTATATAAAAAGTGGCTAAATTTCTATTACTTTTGAAATTAGGCTATTTTTGAACGACCAGTTGTAAATCTGGCTATTTTTAAATTTCCCCCCCCCCCCCCCCTTTAACAGGCCCAAG
>MU721882.1:34173-91004 GCA_026770625.1 Nicotiana glauca
GCCCAAGTACTCTTTTTATGTATTGTGAAGCAAAAATGACACTTTAAAACCGCTGTAAAAACAATAGCCAAAGAATTTATATTTTTGTATATATATTCTGTATAGTTTTTGGCACTCGCTAAAAGTTATAATATCCTTTTTATGAAAACGGATTATAGCGGCTATTTAGGTTAATTCTTTGATAAAAAATAAGTTTATAGCTAATATTAATTGTTAGTCTAGTTAATATTATTATTGCATTAGTACTAAAGGATAGCAGGATCATCATATTTAGAATTGTTATTTTAAACAGTAAAAAAATTCAGATGTAAAGGTTAACAAAAGACTCTTTTAGTCTATTACTTAATTATATTATAAATTATTTAAATATAAAAATAGAATATTCCTTCTAATACTCGGCTTATTGAGTTTAATCCTAATACGTCTTTGAGAACAAGGTAATCAATATTAAAGAACTTGATTTATTAGTGATACTAATTGTAACTACTAAGTAGGTGGACAAAAATGATAATCATATTAGAAAAATATCAAGGTTTTGCCTTTTTATTTCAGGTTATTTATAAATAAGACAAATTTCCTTTGTTTTCATTTTTTACTTTTGAACTACTTAAAAAATACTTTTAAATTACTTTTTATTCAAGTTCCAACTGTTTCGTTATCTTTATTGCTAGGGCCGTATAAATTGAGTATTTGGGCCGCCCAAATTTGTTCTTACTGAGCCATCCTAGTTTTGGCCCAAGTATAAGTTCCCTTCCCAGCAAAATGCAAATGAAAGAATTATGGTCATGTGGCCTAACAGCCCAACCGAAAATGGTCTAGATTTGAAACTCTTACCCTATTTAGCTCATGTTATACATAACTTGAAAGAAGATGGTAAAAATAGTACGGTATAGCCAGTTTTCGGACTGGTCAATCAAAAATAACAGTATTTACCAAGTTAATGAAAAATAGCCACCGTTTTGCTGCAATAGAGACCGATCCAGCATAATATATTGGAGTTCGGTGCACTTGTGTATGAACTCCAGCATATTATGCTGGACCGGTATACCTTGTTGGCTCCAGTATAATATACCGGAGACTAGAGCACTGGTGCTCCAAACTCCAGTATATTATACTGGACCAATATACTTGCTGGAACTCAGTATATTATGCTGGAGTTTTAGTGTACTTATGCTGGAACTCCATCATATTATACTGGAGTTCCAGCATACTATTCTGGAACTCCAGTATAATATGTTGGAGTTCAGTATACTTATACTGGAACTCCAGCATAATATACTGAAGTATTTTTCGGGTTTTGAACAGTGTTTTCTCTCAAATTTATCTTTACATAAAAAGTGGCATAATTTCGATTACTTTTAAAATTTGGCTATTTTTGAATGACCAGTTGTAAATCTGGCTATTTTTAAATTTCTTCCAGCTTTTCAGCCTTTAGCCCATTATTAAAGACACACTTTTAGGATTTTTATTGTTTTCTTCTTTCTTCACTCCCAGCACACTAAATTCCCTCTCACCGCCTCTCGCTTCTTTCTTTCTAACCCATATAGATCCATCATCCTCTTTTAACCTAGCCCCCGCTATTCCCCCTCCTCTACCCCCTACGCAGTTCTGCCATCAATGGCTCGAAGAAGGCTCGGGCTCCTACTCCGTCGTCCATGGTGGCAAGCAGAAGAATATTAAAGATTTTTGAAAGAAAAATGAAAATACACACAGATCTGAAAATAAATAGCTCTCAAACTTGATTTGTACCAAACAATAACCACTAATGTTGGAAGATTTTGAAGTTTGAAGTTCTGGTCATTATTATTATGACCTTCTGAAATTGGGTGTGGATAAATATCATAACTATGTAGCAGTTTGTATCAATACTGTATACCGATGTATAATTATGTATATGGATATACAAACACCGCTTATACACTATTATACATATTTATACAAGTTATACAGTATTGTATAATTGTGTATAAATTTGTATAATATTGTATAATTATATATTTTTTCAGTTTATAAGGATGTATATACATTATTAGTGTGTAATAGTCATCTACGGAAGTTTGACACTTCCTTCTCTTTCTTTTTTTTTCGTGTATGTGTTATATGAGCGTTGGAGGGATTCTACAATTCATTTACCAAGTTTTTATTTTTCTTTTATCCTGTTGGATTATTAAACATAAAAGTGTTTGAATTTCTTACCTTCAGATAACATGTATTATTCAGAATTTTTGAGTTGCGTTGTGGCTGATTTGCATTTTTTTATCAAATGCTTAATAATCAAAGGAAATCAAGAGAATGAAAACAACTGGTTGTATAAAAAGGGAGCAATAACCGTACTTGATTGTATGAAATAAGTTGTCTTTCGGAAATTAGCCTATTATTTTTGGGCTATAGATTTGCAAAGTGGTATCTAGGCTATTATGTTTAGGGGTGTGCATTCAATTTATCGATTCGATTTTGACCCTTATCGATAATTACTTATCGATTATCGATCTGTACATATGCTTAACCTTATCGTTTCAATAAGGTTTCGATTTTTTCGATTTTGATTTATCGATTTTTAGGGCTTATCGATTCGGTTATCGATTACACCAATAAGAAAATTTGCGGGATTTCACGAAAAGTATGTCGCTATAAATACGCCTAACTAATATGGACCAAAAGAAGCTAAAATAAGACGAACACCGTTTATAACATAAAAATTGTGTCAACAAGCACATGCAACGAAACTAAAGTAAGGGATCAAATGCATGCCACCAACACTCCAACGGTATAAAAATAATACATCATCACGGCTAATTCTATTTTCCATTAATTTGAACTTCATTCCCTTGAGTTTTAAATATGATCATTCCTTAAATGTGGTATATGAAATAATAGGGTTAGGGACTTAGGGTAAAGGAAAGAGTATTATAGAATAAGGGTAAAAAAATTAAATAAAAAAATAATATTTTTTTTTAGTATTTCTTATCCGTTTATCGATAAACCGATAACCGAAGAGGACAAAATCGAAATCGAAATCGATAACTCGATAAAGAAAATTTCGAAATTAAAATCGAAATCGATAAACCGATATCGATAAAACGATAACAAATAATCGATTCGAATGCACACCCCTAATTATGTTGCAAATCAGGTATGTGAGTTGTATTTACGTGAAATTATCCCAATGCAAATCATGGTCACTTGCCATCTCTTTGTCCCGTTCTAGTTATTGGAATTTGAAGTTTCTATGTGATTTCATGCAGACCTTCCAAATTCGTCGTGAGGCAAAAGCAAAATTATTGCACATAGGTAGGAGTGGCAAACAGTCGGATATAGTTCGGGTTAAAAATATGAAATAAAAAATGGATAAATTATCTGATCCGATCCATATTTAATACGGATAAATTATTTGATCCGATCCATATTTAATACGGATAAAAAAGAGTTAACATGCGGATAATATGGGTAACCATATTATCCATGACTTCTTGCATATGATCACTTTTGAGAGAATTCTGAGTTTTCATAACTTGAGGAACTCCAATTTTAGGCTTTACAAATGTAAAAGTTAGACCTATTTGTCAAGGGAGGGTCAACACTATTGGAGGCCTAAAGCCAAACCAGCAGAAGAGACCTTTAACCATTTTCCAAAAAAAAAAAAAAACCTTTCTTATATATAATTTATTTAAAAACTAATTTTCTAACTTTTTGAGATATAAAATTATGAATAATTATTGTATTATAATTTCTTCTAATATTTTTTTTCAATCGGTAATATAGCTAATCCATACAATCTTTCTTGCGCCATGGTTGATTTTAAGTAAGATTTTATCAATTTTTGTTTAAAAAAACTTCTTTCAAGTTTTTAGTTTGTGGTCGAGATGGACCAGAGGCAATTATTATAGGAAACGGTATTATTATTCTATGAGCAATATAAGCATTTAAAAAAGAATCAAGTCCTTTTATCTGATTGAGTATATCGACTAGAGTACTATCATATCTTCTTTTTTGGGATTGTATCAATGATTCAACTTTTTCTCCCTTAAGTTTGTAATAACCGGATTCATACTTTTTATTTGACATATTTAAATTTTGATAAATACTAAAGGGATAATATATGCATACGTATTGAAATATCAAGAAAAATAAATGTTAGATGAAAACTAATACTAAAAAATTGGAATTGAAGAACCTGATTCATTAATTTTGATGTGAAAATAAATATTTGTTGCTTTCACAATATACTTCTTGTACGCTTTAACTTGATAGATGAAAAATTCAGAACAATAAGATCTCTTGAAGACAAAAAGGAAAAATAAAATAATATTAGTAACGTTTGGTGAGAACGGAGAAACATAAAAAAAAATGAATATTGTGGAAACCAAGAAAGAAAGCGGAAAGATTTGCATAATTTAATGAGAAAAAAATATAATCACTTGATTCCTTTCATAATTACATGTTAGGGGCCTAATTTAAGGTATATAGATATTTTTCCTTTTTTGTTTTTACCAAGATATAGAATAAGAGTAAAAATATTTAATTTTAAAAAATTATATGATAAATAGTGGGCCCCCCTAAAGTTGAGGGCCTAAAGCTTGGGCTTCAATGGCTTTAACCAAAATTGGCTCTGCCCATTGGTTATCAATTGGTTACCCATGGGTAATTCATTTTTTAAATGGATAATATAATTTATTTATATTTGATCCGTTTTTAAAAAATTCATTATCCAACTCATTTTTAGTGGATAATATGAGTGATTAACTATTTTTTTAACCATTTTGCCACCCCTACATATAGGTTTTGGAGTGACATTTTCGCTCGTTATTATATATATATAAAATAGAGTATTACTACAGCTAGTTTTGCGGCATTAGTACCTTGTTAATAAAATGGTTTGTTCCCGAGTTCTTTATACCTTTTTAAGAAAGTGGTTTTAGCAGTAGGAACTAAATTGTACTAATTCCCTTTTCATGTCATGTGTAATTTGTAAACTTCAGCTTAGACATTATGGGGAGGTCAGTGTCTCACATACTCTTACAGCATTTTATTGTCTATTTCTTTGTATGTTTTCATCCGCTATTAAAAGAACCTATATTACTATTAACTAAAAGAGTAATTTTGAAATGTAATTATGATCTTAGAAATGCACGATTACAATTGCCAAATTTGAATGAGAAATTCAAGTGGCTCTATCACGAGGATATTCCACGTGATAACTCAAAGAATTAAATAATCATGAAAGTTCCTCTTAAACTCTAAAAAGAAGGAACTGCCGATGTCATTTGTTGTGAGAAAGAGAGATAAATTGCTTTCATCTAGTAGAGATAATGGGTTGAGATTTTGGAGTTAACATAAGCTTTTCATGTTTTTAACCCTTCAATCTGCTAAAATTAAACTAAACTTGGCCAAGCTTCTGCTAGTAAATTTGTTTCAAATATTTCGTGATTTATGGAATATATTACACGATGGAGATACTTATACATATAGAACCATAAAACTAATCTAGCATGACAAATTAAAAATAAGTGTTAACTACCTTAAATGTGACTCTCTAATTTACCATCTACGAATACTATATTAAAGCCATTATATTTTACTCAAATCATAACAAAATACATATAACATAGCGAAAATTAGTAAAAGTTAAGATTTTGATAAGAGCTTTATTATACGTTAGGTCTTTCATCCTTATATTATATGACGGGCATGAGAATAATCAACAATGGTTAAAAGTTATTAAGATGAAATCCCATAATAATTTGAAAGAAGAAGAAGCAGAAACGAAGAAGATGAAAGAGATTTCATCTTGTACAGAAATGAAGGAGAAGACGGGGTTCAGACATAGCAAAAGGACTTCAGATCTTCTAGATAAATATTTTTTTTATCCATTTTATTTTGCTCATTTGAGTTTACACGTGTACAAATCTCAGCCTTTGAAGCTATTTAATAAGAGTCGTTGATAGGAAAATCTAGCTGTACAGATAAGGGTGTGAGAGCACATGTTAGGGAATAATTTAGTTTTTTTGTTATAGCATTAGACAATAGGAATTAAACAAGTGTACAATATTAATTTTATTTTACATTTTTCTTTTAGCTAGATTACTTGTATAAAGGGAAACAAGCTATTATAAATACATTATCAGAAAATTTATACAATCTCATTCTCCAATTTTTACATGGTATCAGAGCAATACTAGCTCGATCCTTCAACTTTCCAAATTCAATCATCTTCTTCTTCTTCTTCTAATCTTCATCCATGACTGGAGCAGAAGCTACCCCTACCATCACTGCTACTGGTACAATCAGTCAAATGAAAAACCTTGACTCCAATCATCCTTATTTCCTTCACTCTTCAGATTCACCTAGGATGAGTCCTGTCAATGTGCCCTTTGATGGGAGAGGTTTTTCCAGGTTGGAGGAGATTCATTCTCATTGTTCTTTCATCCAAGAACAAACTTGGATTCATTGATGGGATTTGTGAATAACCTAAGCCTGACTCAGCAGATCATCCTATGTGGAGCAGAGCTAATGATATGGTGACTTCATAGTTGCTCAATTCTCTGTCAAAAGATATAGGAGATAGTGTCATCTGCTCCAAAACAGCAAGAAATTTATGGAACAGTCTAGAACATAAATTTGGCCAATCAAATGGGGCCAAACTATACCAATTACAAAAGTAAATTTCAGCATCAGTTCAAGGAAATAACAGCATCTCAAGCTACTTCACTACACTCAAAAAGTTATGGGATGAAATGGACTCTCTAAGCTCTCATCTAAGTTTCTCTTGTGATTGTGCATGTGGTGGAAAGGCTAAAATGGCTAAGTTTCTAGAGGATCAAAGGATCCTGCAATTTCTCATGGGGCTCAATGATGTATATGCTCAGGCTAGAGGAAACATTCTTATGGTGAGTCCACTCCCTAGCATGGACTTTGCCTATTCATTGCTCTTACAAGATGAAAACCAGAGAGAGGCTTTTGTGAATATGGTCAGTCCTCAACTCAACTCAGATCCATCTTCATTTATGGTTGCTGGACAAGGAAAAGGTGACCTAAGGTACAACAATCAAGGACAAAGGGGATGGAATCCCTCTTCGAAATCTGGAAATAATCAGCAGCAAAAGAGCAAAGCTAAGAAGGCAAAATATAATCCAAATGTAAACTGCACTCATTGCATGAGAACCCGACGTGTTAGGGCAGATTGCTACAGGCTAATTGGATTCCCTGATGATTTTCAGTTTACTAAAAACAACAATTATCAACCCACAGCAAAAGGGAATGCAGCAATAGGAGGACAGGAGAATGAAACCAACTCAAATCCTAACAATGAAGAAGTAGTAGGAAGCCAGAATAAATCCTTTATCAAAGAATAGATTTCAGAACTAGTTAATATAATCAGACAGGTTCAAGTTGGTAATGCAGGAAATACAGGATCTAAAATCAATGCAAATGCAGTTGCTGGTACTATTCTTAGGTATTCAGGAACATGTTTGGCAGTGTTTAACACTAAAACTTGGATCATTGACTCAAAGGCATCTGAACATATGTGTTTTGATTCAAGCTCTTTTTTAGAATTGTCTCCTCTTCCTATACCTGTTCATATTAGCTTGCCTAACTCTTTCTAGTTATATGTCACACACATAGGAAGAGTTTCCATTCAAAATGACATGATTCTTTAGAGGGTTCTTTATGTTCCATCTTTTAAGTATAACTTACTACCTGTTCATAAGTTGTGCATCCATTTCAAATGTTCTCTTAATTTGACATCTAGTGGGTGTATATTGCAGGTCCCTTTAGTGAGGAGGGGGCAAGCTTTTGGTGAAATAAGAGGAGGATTGTACCTGTTGAGTCCTATTGTCATTAGTGCAGAACCTACTGTTTCTAGTCAAAATGCATTTTCAATTCCAAAAGGAAATCATTCCAGTTCTATTCCTAGTACTGTTTCTAGGCTAAGGCGTGTGTATATGAATGTAATTTCTAATGTAATCCAATGGCATGCTAGATTGGGCCATTTACCTTTTGAAGTAATGAAATCTTTCAAGTTCATTTCTTTTCTTTCCTCTTTTGATCATGTGTGTGATGTTTGTCATCAAGCTAAACAGACTAGACTACCTTTTCCCATAAGCCAAATCAAGACAAATGGGATATTTGATCTTATACACATTGATACATGGGGTCCATTCAAGTCTAACACTTATAATGGTTATAAATATTTTCTAACTGTTGTAGATGATTTTAGTAGAGGGACATAGACCTTTCTGCTAAGTTCAAAAGCAAATGCATTCACAGTCCTAAAATCATTCTTTGTTATGATAGAAAGACAGTTCAATGTGAAAGTGAAGAAGGTGAGATCTGATAATACCTTAGAATTGGGAAGAGGAACGCAACAATCTGATTTTCTGCTTTCACAAGGGATCCTACATGAAACTTCTTGTGTGGGGACACCCCAACAAAATGGAATAGTTGAGAGGAAGCATAGGCATTTACTAGAGGTGGCAAGGGGGTTGTTCTTTCAATCTAGAGTTCCCATACAATACTGGGGAGAGTGCATCCTAACTGCAACCTACCTAATTAACAGGTTCCCCTCCAAAGTTCTTAAGGGTAAGACTCTCTATCACATTTTTTTGGTAGACCACCAGTCTGTGACAATCTAAAGGTCTTTGGAAGCTTGTGTTATGCTTCTACTCTAGCCCACAACAGAAGCAAATTTGATCCTAGAGAACAGACATGTATTTTTCTGGGATATTCACCACATCAAAAGGGTTATAAACTTCTAGGATTACAGACAAAAACTATTTTTGTGTCTAGAGATGTGAAGTTCTATGAAAATCATTTTCCTTTTGTCACCATACCTATAACACAACCTCATCAGGTGTTCCCTCAAACTTCACCTATCTCAAACAACACCTCACCTGATTCCATGTCCTTATCCCCTTCATCTACCTTACCATCTACTTCATCCTCCTCTAGTCCTAGCAATACTGGTTCTCCTAATACCAGTCATATCATACTTCTTCCTTCCAGTTCTTTTGATTTTTCTCTTTCTTCTCCCACACCTGCTCCTACTAATTCTAGACTCTTTTAATCCAATGGTCTAAATTCATTCCTCTACCATGTATTTAAGGCCTCGTATCTAAGAAATTTGTCCTCATTTTCCATTTAATTCTTCTCTTCTTTTTCTCTCTCCTCTCTCTCAACCTCTCTTAAGCCACCGGTGGTGGTACAATCACCCCCAAACTTTCACCCCCAATCCCAACCTTCTCTTTTCATATCCATACCTCAAATCCTCAAACTCCCTCTTAATCTCCGCGAATCTAGCAAAAATCGAAACCCTAGCCGCTCCCCTTTCCTCAAAATATCTCGAATTTTAGCCGCCCACACTATAACACCTACATAAATGGATAGATCTAAAAGACATATACATATTCCTACCAATTTCATCCCTAAAAGCACCACCATTATCGGCCAGCCACCCTCACTGTCCGCAGCCTCTCCCACCACCATTGCTGCCGCTAAAACCACTTTAGCCCTTTGTTTTAAAATATATTTGACCAAAGGACACTCATTTCCTTTTGGTATGACTCTTAGCGTCTACTAAAATGAAACGAGTGTTCCAAGGTCGGAAAGTTGTTATTCGAGGTTCTCGACCCCTCATCGCTGCCCAACATAGCATTGAATCCCCATTGTGGTCATATCCTAGTTCCCCTTCTATTTTTATGATTTTTTGCCTCTGTAATTGGGTTTAGGTTTAGTTTAATTGTACTCTCACCATTTTAATTTATGTGAACCCATTTGACTAGGCATGAAGTTTAAGAAAAGATAGAAGATTTTTAAACTTGTGTTATAAAATGAAGCACATATATTTTGTGTGGCTATAAATCATTACATCAAAGGAAAATTATTTCCAAATAAAGAAATGGGTAATTCTTTTTGTCACAGACTAAAAGAAAAATAGGTTCAATTAAATTAAAACGGAGGGAGTATTTCTTGCTGATAGTTAATTTTTCGTTCTGATCAGTGTCGATCTGATAGATCACATTCCGTTTGCGTATTCGCTTAATTGTCTCTTTGATTTAGCCATGAATCATTTCTCTTATTGCAAAGAATAAGTTTTTCTATATAATTAGGTTCTGATTAGCTGCTATTAATAGTAAGTTATTTAGTTATTTTTAGTCATCGTCGAATAGTTAACAATGCTCGTTTAATTTTCGTTTCACTTTAGTTGGTGAATTCAGTTGTTTTCCATGCTAGTTTGCACAAATCAAATCGTTTTAATCTAGTTAGTTTGAGTATTAGTTCTATCGAAAGTATTGTTTCTGCTTTGGCAGCCCATAGTTGTTTAAATCTAATTTGTGTGTGAGCAAGTAGGGTGATACTATTATTTGCTGAAAAGATGAAGAGTAGATATGTTTGATCATAAGAGTAGTACTTGTTTGGCTGCTTTTTGCTGTTTAAAGGCTGTTTGAAGTATAATGCTCCTACTACTATTTACAGCTGGTGAAAAATATCCTCTAGACATATTTTTGAACCAAAACTTTGTCCTTTGAATAGTTAGAGCATATTTTTGGTGAAAAATATGTCCTATGGAAAGATTTTCAATCTTGAATGCATTGCCTCTTCTCCTATAAAAGACTACATCATCTTTACAATGGACGCATCTTACACTCTGACACATTACACACGTCTTTAGAGTTGTTTGAATACAGAAAAACTTGAAAAGAAAAATCAGTAACTGAACACATAACGAGTAAGCTGAAAGTAGTGAACCTTTGGCTGAGTCTTAGAGTGCAAAATTGTGATGACCCAAGAGGTTATCTAATGTCTTCAAATTCGATTTCGTGTTCCAATACTTTGAAAACCTTATTTTATTTCTCCTCGATTTGTGTGCATAGTCCGGGGTGTATTCGAAAAGCCCTTATGCGAAAAAAAATTTAAGAAAAGATGAGTGTTGGCTTAAAAAGATGATTTTAGTTGACTTCGATCAATATTTTGGGTAAACAGACTAGGACCCATGTTTCGATAGTCTCAGAGGGTCCATATTAAAATACGGGACATGTGCATATGCCCAAAATTGAATTTCGAGATCCCTAACCCAAGAAATGATTTTTGAAGAAAATTGATAAGATTGAGAATGCAATAATTTAAATGATTAGATCTTGTTGGTATCAGACCTATATTTTGGTTCCGGAGCCTGATACTGGTCCGTTATAATATTTAAACTGTATCTGTGAAATTTGGTGAAAAACAGAAGTGATTTGACGTGATTTAGACCTTTGGTTGAGAAAATACGAAGTTTGAAACTATCTTGAAAATTTCATGTGTTTCGGTGTTGAATTCATAGTTTTAGATGTTATTTTGGCGACTTGGTCATGCAAACAAGTTCGAATGATGTTTTAAGACTTGTGTGCATATTTGGTTTGGAGCCCCGAGGGCTCGGGTGAGTTTTGGATAGGCTACAAAGTGATTTTGGAACTTAGAGAATTGTTGGTGTAATTGGTATCTGTTGCAGGCCTCTGATCTTGCAATTGGGAGATCGGGCTTCGCAATTGTGAGCAAAACAGGTATGGCAATTGCGAGGTCTTCATCTCAATTGCGAAGAAGTCCTGGGCCAGTAGGGTTCGCAAATGCGAACATATCTTCGCAATTGCAACGAGAGTCTATGAAGGGGTGTGATCGCAAATGCGATCCTTGTCGCATTTGCGGAGGTCCCTGGTCGCAATTGCGATCATTACCTTTGCAAATGCGAAGGAAGCAGAGGTGTGGGGAACTTCGCATTTGCGATGATTCTTTGCATTTGCGAAGCTCTAGTAGCAAATGCAACATCTGCAGCTGTTACTTAGATGAGATTTTTGATTCATTTCTCAAATTTTCAAACCATAAACTTCAAAAGGTGATTTTCCAAAGAATATTTCTTCCCCAAATCATAGGTAAATGATTCTTAACTTAGTTCTTTCAATCCTTTTCATCTTTTTACAAGATTTCATCATAAAATCTAGGGTTTTTTCATGGTGGAATTGGGTGTTTAAGGTTAGAACTTAGGAATTTCGCATTTTTGGGGATAGACCTCAAATTGAGGTTGGATTCCAAAACCAATTGTATATCCGGGCTCGAGGGTGAATGGGTAATTAGGTTTTGGTCAAAATTTTGAGTTTTGACCAAGTGGGCCCGGGGTGGATTTTTGACTTTTTGGGGAAAATATTGGGAAATCTATAATTATGCATCGGAATTGGTTTCTTAGCGTTAATTTATGTTAATAAGTTAATTATGAATATATACAAACGGATTGGAAGTGGAAACTAAGAGAAAAGCGGTATTTGAGGCTTGAGTTTGGCGTGGAATCATGGTAAGTGTTTTGGCTAACCTTAACTTGAGGGATTAGGTGTTATTTGCTTGTTTGCTATGTGTTTGGATGTTGAGTACAATGTATAGGTAAGGTGACAAGTATCTATACGTTGTTGTCGAGTCAATACATGTGAGTGTGTCTTATTCTTGAAGATTTTGCATGTTGATCATATTTTTTATGTGTAAACTAGTTATTCGATGTTTTGAGAAGTTTCTTATCATGTTTTTATGGAATTTGGTATTGATGGGGTTCTACCCAAAGTTGATATTGATTTTGTGGAACTAAGAATTGAAGTAAGACTTGTTATTGCCATTTCTATCTCTTTATTATTATTGTCTCTGATTTGGGTGAGGTATAGTGTTAAAGCACGAAGTGTGATTCCGTGCACGTTTCTATTACTTATATGGTGAGGAAGAGTGATAAAGAACTAAGGGTGATGCCGTGCACAATTCTATTATTCATATGGTAAGGTTGTATGGTAAAGCGCAAAGAGTGATGCCGTGCACGTTCTTGTTATTGATTATCTGGTGAGGTTGAGTGGTAAAGCACGAAGAGTGATATCGTGCATATTTCCATTATTGATTACCTGGTGAAGTTGAGAGTAAAAGCGTGAAGGGCGATGCCGTGGATTTTCTGTTTGCTGTGTTTACTTGTTATTACCGGTTCAAAGTGTACTAGCTGTTTAAATTCCTCTACTGCTATGATTCTTTATTTTGGTAACCCCCATAGCATGTTGCCTATTTCCCGTTAATTTCTACTTAGTTTCTATTAATTGTTATTCTGTTAGCATATTGTTTAACTGCACAAGTTTATGTTATTTGTCGTGTCCTAGCCTCGTCATTACCTCATCGAGTTTAGGCTCGACACTTACTAGTAGATGGGGTCGGTTGTACTTATACTGCACTTTGCACTTTCTGTGCAGATCTCGGTGCTAGAGGCCGGGGCAGGGGTAGCACTCAGCCTAGAGCTCGAGCAGCACCACCAGCAGCGGAGCCTCAGGTGGAGTTTGATGATGAGGTTCCAACCCAGAACGTTCCATTGGGGCCAGCTCAGGTTCTAGAGGGGTTCATCGCTACCCCGGTACTTCAGGATGCTCGGGTCCGCTAGTGGGCCTTATGGAGAGTGTTAATCAGGCCGGCATATTTCCTATAGCACCAGCCATCTTTCGGGCTGGGGGAGGAGCACAAACTCCCGCTATTCACACTCCAGAGCAGATTATTCTCCGGTTTCAGACTCCAGCAGCTCAGCCAGTTAGGGTAGTTCCGTCGGGTGTTGTAGCACAGACCGATGATGGATCGGCTATATTTTTCTGATGCCTTGTGGAGATTGGACAGGTTCACCAATCTTTTCACTACTACCTATGACGGTACATCTTCAGAGGATCCCCATGACTATTTGGACAATTTTTACGAGGTTCTACGAAACATGGGGATAGTGGAGACAATGGGATCGACTTTGCTGCATTTCGTCAATCAAGTTCTGCCAAGAAATGGTGGAAGGATTTTTGTTTGTCCAGACCAGTTGGGTCGCATACTTTTACTTGGGATAAGTTCTCTCAGCTATTTCTCGAGAAGTCCCTTCCTGTCACTAAGAGAGAGGAATACCGCAAGAGGTTCGAGCATCTTCAGCAGGGATATATGACTGTCACTCAGTACGAGAATAGGTTTATTGAGCTAGCTCATCATGCTCTTCTTATACTCCCCATCTAGAGAGAGAGGGTGGGGAGGTTTATTGAGGGACTCGCTCAGCCTATTAGATTGCAGATGGCTAAGGAGACATGGAGCGAGATTTCTTTTCAGGATGCGGCCAATGTGGCCAGGCGAGTTGAGATGGTTCTAGCTTAGGGGAGGGGTTAGGGGTCGAACAAGACGCCTCATCATTCTGGCAGGTTTAGTGGTGCCTCGTTTGGAGGCAGGGATTCTTTTGGTAGAGGCCAACCTCCCTATCCGTTTCATTAAGCACTTCGGGCTTTTCACGATGCTTCAGGTGGTCGCGGCTCTCATATGCAGTATTGTGATAAGCTACCCTATAGTGCATCACCAACTCCTATTAGTGCCCCTCTATTCCAGAGTTTTCAAGGGGGTTACTCAGGCCGCCAGGGTCAGCAGTCTCAGCAGTTGAGGGCTAGTTATACTTGTGGCGATCCAAGGCATATTATTAGATTTTTCCCTCGAGCATTGAGTAGTTCTCGATATCAGGGTTCTTGTGCCATGGTTCCATCACCGAGTATCCCACCGCCCGCTCAGCCAGCTAGAGGTAGGGGTCAGGCAGCTAGAGGTGGAGGTCGAGGTGTTAGAGGTGGATGTCAGGCCGCTAAAGGTGGAAGCCAGCCAGCAGTAGGCCATCCTAGGGAAGTAGTTCAGAGTAGTGGGTCCCAACCCCGATGTTATGCTATTACAGCCAGGACTGAGGTTGAGTCCTCTGATGCAGTTATCACATGTACGGTTTTAGTTTGCAGTAGAGATGTTTCGATTCTATTTGATCCAGGGTCTAGATAATCATATGTGTCATCTTATTTTGCTCCATATTTGGTTGTGCCTCGTGATTCTTTGAGTGCTCCCGTGTATGTGTCCATACCAGTAAGGGATTCTATTATTGTAGACCGTGTCTATCGTTCGTGTGTAGTTGTAATTTGGGGTCTTGAGACTAGTGTAGATCTCCTACTTCTCGATATTGTTGTCTTCTATGTTATTTTGGGGATGGATTGGTTGTCACCTTATCATACTATATTGGACTGTCACGCCAAGACCGTGACCTTAGCCTTGTTGGGGTTGCCTCGATTGGAGTGGAGAGGGACCCATGGTCACTCTATCAGCAGGGTTATTTCTTATATGAAGGCTCAATATATGGTCGAGAAGGGGTGCTTGGCTTATGTTCGTGATTCTAGTGCTGAGGTTCCTTCTATGGATTCTGTACCAGTTGTTCTGGAGTTTCCAGAGGTATTTCCTGCAGATCTGCCGGGGATGCCACCCGACAGGGATATAGACTTTTGTATTGATTTGGCTTCGGGCACTCAGCCCATTTTTATTCCGCCACATCGTACGGCCCCTCCAGAGTTTAAAGAATTGAAGGAACAATTGCAAGACTTGCTTGATAAGGGCTTCATTAGGCTTATTGTCTCTTCTTGGGGTGTGCCAGTGTTGTTTTTAAAGAAAAAGGATAGATCAATGAGGATGGCATAGATTATCGGTAGCTAAACAAAGTCACCATCAAGAACAAGCATCCATTGCCGAGGATTGATGACTTATTTGATCAACTTCAAGGCGCCAAGGTGTTTTCGAAGATTGATTTGAGGTTTGGCTACCATCAGTTGAGGATTAAGGCATCTGATACCCCTAAGACAGCTTTTCGCACTTGGTACGGGCATTATGAGTTTCTAGTGATGTCATTTGGGTTATCAAATACCTCAGCAACATTTATGGATTTGGTGAACCAGTGTTTAAGCCCTATCTGGATTCCTTTGTGATTATTTTCATTGATGATATCTTGATTTACTCCCGTAGTCGATAGGAGCACGAGTAGCATCTTCGGATCGTTCTTCAGACTCTGAGAGAGAGAGCCAGTTATATTTTAAGTTTTCGAAATGTGAGATTTGGTTGAGTTTAGTTGATTTCTTAGGTCACGTTGTATCAACGGAGGGTATTCAGGTGGATCCTAAGAAGATTGAGGCAGTCAAGGATTGGCCTAGACCCACATCATCTATAGAGATTCAAATTTTCTTAGGCTTGGTGGGTTATTACCATCAGTTTGTGGAGGGGTTTTCGTCTATAGTAGCCTCAACAACTTTGACTTCAGCGCCGGTGTTGGTGTTGCCCATAGGTTGAGGGCCATATACAGTATATTGTGACACATCTCATATTGGACTTGGTTCGGTGTTGATGTAGAATGGCAAGGTTGTTGCATATGCTTCGCTGTAGTTGCAGATTTATGAAAAGAATTATCTAGTTCATGATTTAGAGCTAGCAGCCATTGTTCACAGGCGGAAGATTTGGAGGTATTATTTATATGGTGTTTCATGTGAGGTGTTAACTGATCACAAGAGTTTAAAATACTTGTTCAAGCAGAAGGAGCTAATTTTGAGGCAAAAAAGGTGGTTGGATCTATTGAAAGACTATGATATCACCATCTTGTATTATCCCGAGAAGGCCAATGTGATGGCCGATGCTTTGAGTAGGAAGTCCGCTAGTATGGGCAGCTTTGCGTATATTCCATTCAGTGAGAGACTGCTTGCATTAGATATTTAGGATTTGCTAATCAATTCGTGAGGTTGGGTGTTTCTGAGAACAGTCATGTTCTAACTTGTACAGTCGCTCGAACTTCCTTGTTTGAGCGTATCAGGGAGCGGTAATATGATAATCCTCATTTGCTTGTCCTTAGGGACACAGTGTGGAATAGAGATGCCAAGCAGGTTACAGTTTCAGATGATAAAGTTTTGAGGATGTACGGATGGACTTAGTGAGTTGATTCTAGAGGAGGGCCATAGTTCCTGGTATTCTATTCATCCGGGCGCTGCCAAGATGTATCAGGACTTGCGGAAATATTATTGGTGGTGTAGGATAGAGAAGGATATTGTTGCATATGTAGCTCGATGTTTGAATTGTCAGTAGGTAAAGTACGAGCATCATAGACTTGGTGGTTTTCTTCAAAAGATTGAGATTCCTGAGTGAAAGTGGGAGCGTATCACTATGGATTTTGTTATTGGACTCCCACAGACTTAGAGGAAGTTCAATGCAGTATGGGTTATTTTTGATAGGCTGACTAAGTCAGTTCATTTCATTCCTGTAGTAGTTTTCAATTCTTCGGAGCGGTTGACTGAGATCTATATCTGGGAGATAGTTCGTCTTCATGGTGTGCCCATGTCTATCATTTCTGACCGAGATACGCAGTTTACCTTGCATTTTTGGAGGGCAGTACATCGTGAGTTGGGTACGCGGGTCGAGTTGAGCACAACATTTCATCCTCAGATGGAGGACATCCCGAGCGTACTATTCAGATTTTGGAAGATATGTTCTACGCCCGTGTTATTGACTTTGGAGGTTCTTGGGATCAGTTATTGCTGTTAGCAGAGTTTGCCTACAACAACAACTATCAATTGATCATCCAGATGGCTCCTTATGAGGCATATATGCTAGTTGGGTGGTTTGAGCCGGGAGAGGCTCGGTTGTTGGGTACATATTTAGTACAGGATACCTTGGATAAGGTTAAGATTATTTAGGATAGGCTCCGTACAACTCAGTCCAGGAAAAAGAGTTATGTTAGCCGTAAGGTTCATGATGTGACATTCATGTCGGAGAGCGAATATTGCTTCAAGTGTCGCCCATGAAAGGTGTGATGAGATTTGGAAAGACGTGAAAGCTAAGCCCTAGGTTCATCGGGCCTTTTGAAATCCTTGATCGAGTGGGAGAGGTGGATTACAAACTTGCATTGCCGCTAGGTTTATCAGCTATACATCCAGTGTTTCATGTGTCCATGCTTCGAAAGTATCACGGCGATCCATCCTACGTGTTAGACTTCAGCACTATCCAGTTGGAAAAGGATTTGACCTACGAGGACGAGCCAGTAACTATTCTAGAACGGCAAGTTCGTCAGTTGAGATTGAAGAAATATCCTTCGGTTTGTGCGCAGTGCAGAGGTCATCCTGTCGAGGCAGCTACCTAGGAGTCCGAGTCCGATATAAGGAGCAGATATCCCCATCTTTTCACCTACTCGAGTATTTTTCTATATCCGTTCGAAAACGAACGGTTGTTTTAGAGGTGGAGAATATGATGACCCAAAAGGTCATCCTCTGTCTTCGAATCCGATTTCGTGTTTCGAGGCCTTGAAAACTTGATTTTCTTTCTCCTTGATTTGCGTGCGCAGTCCGGACGTGTATCCGAAAGCCCTTATGTGAAAAAAACTTAGGAAAAGATGATTCTTTGCTTAAAAGATAATTTTAGTTGACTTCGGTCAACTTTTTGGGTAAACGAAACGGGAATCATCTTCCAGCGGTCCTGGAGGGTCCGTAGTAATATATGGGACTTGGACGTGTACCCGCAATCGATTTCCGATGTCCCTAGCCTGAGAAATAAATTTTTGAAGAAAATTGATAAGCCAAAAAATGCAATAATTTAAATGATTTGATCTTGTTGGTATCAGCCCCGTATTTTAGTTTTGGTGCCCGATACAAGTTTATTATAATATTTAAACCTTACTATGTGAAATTTGATGAAAAATGGAAGTGATTTGACGTGATTTGGACCTTTTGCTGAGAAAATAGAAAGTTTGAAACTTCTTTGAAAATTTCATGTGTTTTGTTTTTGGATTCATAGTTCTAGATGTTATTTTGGCAATTTGATCGCACGAGTAAGTTCATATGATGTTTTAAGACTTGTGTGTATATTTGGATTGGAGCCCCGAGGGCTCGGGTGAGTTTTGGATAGGCTACAAAGTGATTTTGGAACTTAGAGAATTGCTGGTGTAACTGGTATCTGTTGCAGGTCTCTGATCTCACAATTGCGACATCAGGCTTCGCAATTGCGAGCAAAACAGACATGGAAATTACGTGGTCTTCATCGCAATTGCAAAGAAGGCCTGGGTCTGCAGGGTTTGCAAATCCAAACATATCTTCGCAATTGCGAAAAGAGTCTAGGAAGGGGTGTGATCGCAAATGCGATCTTCTTGCCGCATTTGCGAAGGTTCCTTGTCGCAATTGCGATCATTACCATCGCAAATGCGAAGGTAGCAGAGGTGTGCGGAATTTCGCACTTGCGATGGTTCTTCGTGTTTGTGAAGCTCTGATCACTAATGCGACATCTGCGGTTGTTCAAGACATAACTTAGATAGGATTTTTGATTCATTTCTCAAATTTTCAAACTCTAAACTTCAAGAGGCGATTTTCCAAAGACTATTTCTTCGCCAAATCATAGCAAATGGTTCTTAACTTATTTCTTTCAATCCATTTCATCTTTTTACAAGATTTCATCATAAAATCTAGGTTTTTCATGGTGAAATTAGGTGTTTTTGGGTAGAACTTGGGAATTTCGAAATTTGGGGATTTAAACCTCAAATTGAGGTTGGATTTCAAAATCAATTGTATATCCGGGCTCGGATGTGAATGCGTAATCAGGTATTGGTCCGAATTTCGAGTTTTGACCAAGGAGGCCCGGGGTCGATTTTTAACTTTTTGAACAAATATTGAAAAATCTATAATTATGCATCGAAATTGGATTTTTTAGCGATAAGTGATGTTAATAAGTTAATTATGAAATATACGAGTGGATTGAAAGTGGAGACTAAGAGAAAAGCGGTATTTGAGGCTTGAGTTTGGCCGTGGAATCGAGGTAAGTGTTGTGGCTAACCTTAGCTTGAGGGATTATGTGTTATTTGCTTATTTGCTACGTGTTTGGATGTTGAGTACAACTTATAGGTGAAGTGACGAGTATCTATGCATTGTTGTCGAGTCAATACATGTGAGTGTGTCTTATTCTTGAAGATGTTGCATGCTGATCATATTGTTTATGTGTAAACTAGTTATTCGATATGCTGAGAAGTTTCTTATCATGTTTTTATGTGATTTGGTATTGATGGGGTTCTGCCCAAAGTTGAGATTGGTGTTGTGGAACTAAAAATTGAAGTAAGACTTATTGTTGTCATTTCTATCTCTTTATTATTATTGTCTCTGATTTGGGTGAAGTAGAGTGATAAAACACGAAGGGTAATGCCATACATGTTTCTATTACTTATGTGGCGAGGAAGAGTGATAAAGCACGAAGGGTGATGCCGTGCATATTTTTATTATTCATATGGTGAGGTTGTGTGGTAAAATACGAAGTGTGATGTCGTGCACGTTTTAATTATTGATTATCTGGTGAGGTTGAGTGGTAAAGTACGAAGACTGATGTCGTGCACGTTTTCATTATTGATTACCTTGTGTGGTTGAGAGTAAAAGCTCGAAAGGTGATGCCGTGGATTTTTCGTTTGCTGTGTTTTACTTGTTATTACCGGTTCAAAGTGTACTAGCTGTTTAAATTCCTCTACTGCTATGATTCTTTATTTTGGTACCCCCATAGCATGTTGCCCCCTTCCTGTTAATTTCTGCTTAGTTTTTATTAATTGTTATTCCGTTAGCATATTGTTTAACTACACATGTTTGTGTTATTTGTCGTGTCCTAGCCTCGTCACTACCTCGCCGAGGTTAGGCTTGACACTTACTAGTACATGGGCTCAGTTGTAGTGATACTATACTCTGTACTTTCTGTGCAAATCCCGGTACTAGATCACACTGATCAAAGTTTGTGTTGTTGCCTTCCGTCCACAGGAGACCCAAGGTAGATCTGCCGGCGTTCGCAGACCCTGGAGTCCCCTTTCGTTTGTCTTAGTTTCCTGTTTTCTTTCATTCCGAAAAACAAGTGTATTTCCTTTTAACCAATATTTGTAGAAATTCTTAGACGTTCGTGGATTGTGACACCAGATCTTTTGGGTAGTCGTATACTAGTGTATTGAATTGTTTTAAAATTTTTGCACTTCATATCTGTTTAGTTTAAATTATAGTTAGTTACTGTTTGGTTAATGATTCATATGTTAGAACTGTATCTGTTGGCTTGCTTTGCATTCTAAGAGTTAGGCTCCATCACGATCCCGACGGTAGGGAATCAGGCCGTGACAAAAATCTTTCAGAAACATATAAGAGTCTTAGAGTTTGATTATGAGTTTCTTCTCTTAATGAATCACTGGTTTTAGCGAGATTCTGGGCTGTTTTAACACGGATTCACTACTGATTTATTATTGTTGCTGCTTCCATTGTTGTTGGAATTTCTGTTTCATTCATCACTGATCTTCACTTTTCTCTTGTCCAGGTATTCCTGACATGCTACTGTAATCTTTTGATTAAAAATGAAAGGAAATGAAGCCATTTGAGTTCCCTCCAGTTTATTATAAGTTTGAAAGTATTATGTTTCTTGTATAATTTTGGTATGGAAGCATGCTTAATAAATCTTTTGTAGTTGTAACTTATCCTTCAAATTTTTAGTTGACGCCATGTCTTAATATTATTTTTTTCGCTCTTAAGTGCTCCATTGTTTGGAGTCACTGTTACTTTGTGTTTGTGAGAAATTGCTATGTTAATTTAAGGAGGTTTATCGTGTTTTCCAATTGGTATGTTCGTACTATGTAATATTTTTTAGGCGAGAGTGTATTAGATGGAAACAGTGATATATATTGGAGTGTCCATTTTAAAATATTTTAGTTCCTTATGAGCTAATATGTTGTGTTGGTCGTAAATTAGTTTCGGTGTAGTTTGGACTTTGGAATAAGGCTTATATCAGATTGTAGTTTGCTATTTTTTTTAGTCTCATGAATGCTCTGTTTCACTAAATATCAAGTTGGTTCTTTGATTGTGCATCTGAATTAGAAGCAGTGGTTGAGTCGTGTTTTTGCTATGCATAAGTAGTAAAAGATTGGTTTGAGCTTAGTTGATTTCGTGATAAGATTGGAACTAAATGGAATTGGTCAAACTAATGTAAAATTAGTAAAATGGGCTGTTACCTTTTAGTATGTCAAAATATCATGGTATAGCCAGTGTCAATGAAAAATAGTTATTATTTACTGCAACAGAGATCGGTCCCGTATAATATACGGGAGTTCGGGTGCATCTATGTACGAACTCCAGCATATTATACTGGACTGGTACACTTTGCTGACTCCAGTATAATATACGGGAGATTGAAGCATTAGTGCTCCAAACTCCAGTATATTATACTGGACATTTATACTTGCTGGAACTCCAGTATATTATACAGGAGTTCCAGCATAATTATACTTGAACTCCCGCATATTATACGGGAGTTCCAGCATGGTTATCCTGGAACTCCCGTATAATATGCGGGAGTTCAAGCATAATTATGCTGGAACTCCAGGGGGAGTTCAAGCATACTTATGCTGGAACTCCCGTATAATATGCGGGCGTATTTTTCGGATCTTGAACAGTGTTTTCGCTCAGATTTATTTTTACATGAACAGTGGCTAAATTTCGATTACTTTTGAAACTGTGGCTATTTTTCAATGACCAGTTGTAAATCTGGCTATTTTTAAATTTCTCCCTTTTAGTATCACCACAAGTCCACATTTTTTTTTAGTTTTAAACAATATAAATTAGTTAGGGTGATCTTGTTATACTAGTCTCATCTTTTAAATTAGTAATAGTGATAATCACAAAGTCAATCCAACTAATCATATACTGCCCATATGTTATTTTGATCGGAAAACGAACAAGCAATCCACAAAAAGAAAAGAAAATATTTTTCTTCTTTAATTAATTTCATGACATAGTCCTTAAAGTTGGTTAATTCTTTGTTTTAGAAAAAATGTAATAATCTAGTTAACTCTCCAAAATGAAGCAAAAGAATTTTTTTTTTCTTTCTTAAGTATTACGTTACTTTTTTTTATTTTATTTATAAGTCCACCAAATAAATAAAATTAGATTTTGTCCACTAAATAAATTCAATAAGATTAGACATTTTACTCATTTAAAAATAACTCAATTACTCAATCATAAACGATCATGATTAACTCAAAAGTAATTTGCTTTAACAAAAATAATTAATTTCGTCTTAATCGATGTCGGGAAGACTCGCTTCGGAATAAAGACATAAATAAAATGGCAAAGTCGTGAGGACACGTCTTGTTCTAATCCTTTCAAATAAATAAAAGTTTTATTTAATTAACTTCGAGTAGGCTCCAATTTTAGGTGCGACGCACGAAATAAGGTCGGGGATACTCATCTTTGTTAGTGTAAGCTAGGGTCGGAGATACTCATCCTAGTTTGAGATTAATAAAGCCATTAACAGCAAAATCGGACATAGGCAAAATATGAAAACGAATAAAGTACAGTTTATCCATAATTAATTCAAGCCAAATTCAAGTCAATAAAGCAATCGTACTAGAACTACGGGACTCCGGGGATGTTTATACCTTCTTATTGGTCAATAGAATTCCTTATTTAAACTTTATTTTTGCAGACTAATAATAATAGAGTCAAACCTTTCATTTACTAGGGATTCAAACAAATGATGACTTTGAGCATCCAAAAATCAATTCCAAGTGGGGACTCTATAAATAAAATAATCTCCATTTAAATTTGTCACTTTGATTGAAAAAATTATTTAACCCATAATCTATAATATAATATATCTTTTGGGGGTGAAAAAAGGGCATGACACTAATTGCTCTATTCCGTTGGGTTGGGATTTGAGACTACCTAGAGGTAGGTAAGTGCTAATCACAAAGGCAACTACCACGGGGAGAGTTTTGGCTTATATTTGTAAGGAAAGTGATTCATATTTGGGCTTCAATTTTTATTCCTAATCTAGGCTACATGGAATTTGGGCATAGAAGAAGGTCTTTTTTTCCCAACATGCGTAAATACTTACTTTATTATAAAAATAAGAATATACAAATCGGATGTGTTAGCCACTTTTAGGATGGTATTTAAAGTTATTTTTCTTTTTCTTTGTAACATAAAAATCATATTTCTAAAGTTTGTTAATAGGAATACAGAAGTGTCGGAAGATACCATTTTTGGCCGAGAAAGTGACTTGACTTTTTTTAATTTATTTTAATAAAAGGGCTAATATCACATGACCCCCTCCGAGTTTCCCCTATTTTTACTTTCTTTGTAACAATTATTTTAATATATTTATAAAAAATATAAAAAATTATTAACTTGACTAAATTGATGTTACTAATATATAGTTTTATTTAATGATTTGATGAATACTTTTTTTAAAAAAAGAATTCCTTTATTCTCACATCCCATAATTATTCCTTCTCAATCAACATGGCAGGATATATCGGATGTATTTATATCTATTTCCTGAACGATGTTAGAATTATCTTCTAAACTTACAATCTCATTCATAAATTTATCTCCACGAATTTTTTAGTTTGAAATTACAACAATAGTGTGATTAAGTCGTCATTGGGAGAAGGATATAAATCCTTATCGTTAAGAACTAATTATTTGTACTAATTAGTTAGTTAGAAGTTAGTAGAGTCATTAGTTAGTTATGACAGTTGTACCAATCAGCTTAGTAGTTGGCAAGGTAGTTAGTGGTTAGTCGGCTTAGTCTTAGCTTGGTTGCACAATTGTATATAGTGGAGGTTTCACTCATTTTTCTTTTCTCAATAAATTCAATTACAGTGTTCTGAACTTTTCTCCCATCTTCTTCTCTCTCTCTCTGAGCTCTCACGTCACGAAGGTCACAGTTCCATCACCATTGAAGCTCAGCGTCAAGTAACAGTAAAGCTTCAGTTACTGTTCCATTGGTTAATTCTGATATGTTATTAGAGCGAGGAGCATCGATTTTGGACTCTTTTCACAAAGTTTGCTAGTTCTATTTCTGCTGCTGACCTTTCGAACTAGATCGCACACATGCAAATTTATTTCTCCATTGATTTCGAGCTGTAGTTCTGAGGACAAGTTTTTTTCTTATTCTGATATGTAATTGTTTGAGAATTGCTACTAAATTCCTAATCACCATATTTTCTAGCTATCAAGTCCCTTAGAAATTCTGTAGATCACAAATATGACTACTGGTGAGAATGATGATCAATCAACACCAATCGTGAATGAGTCTCTTAACCAGTCAGGTGTTGATACTAGTAGTTCTTTGTATATGCATCCATCCGATAATCCTGGGGCAGCTTTAGTTCCCGCTCCATTTGATGGTTTTGGTTATCGATCATGGAGAAGAGGCGTGATGCGAGCATTATCTGTGAAGAATAAGTTGGGATTTATTAGCGGAGAGTGCAAAAGACCATATCTAGATTCATCAAAATTCCACCTATGGGAAAGGTGTGATGATATGGTCACATCATGGATCCCGAACTCTTTGACCAAGAAAATTACAGATAGTGTTGAATACGTAGCTGATGCATTCGAATTGTGGAGAGAATTTGAGGATCGATATGACCAAGCAAATGGGACAAAGCTATACCAAATTCAGAAGGAGATCAATGATCTATCTCAAGGGTCCCTTGATATCACTAGTTATTACACAAAAATAAAAAGTTATGGGAGGAACTTAATACCTTGATTGCCAAATCTCATTGCACTTGCAATTGTTCATGTGGAGCTAAGGAAAGTATGCATAAGGCTGAACAGGATATGAGACTCATACAATTCCTTATGGGATTGAATGAGACATACATTGTTGTTCGAGGCAGCATATTGATGATGAATCATCTTCCCTCAATTTCTCAAGAATTTTCTCTATTTATCCAAGAGGAAAGGCAGAGGGAAATTAAACCAAGTATCTATTTAGGACTGGAATCATCTACTAACACAATCAGATATGGGACATTCAGAACAAATTACTCTCCCAACAATAGGAATAGGCCTTTCTGTGACTGTTGTAAGAGGCCACGACACACCAAAGAAAAATGTTACAAACTTCATGGATACCTACAGAACTTTGGCCACAATCAGAATCTAAACATAGGTCAAAGCAATTTCAATCAAAATGCTTGGCAGAATCCCAACTATAATTACAACTCAAACAACAACAATAGTAACATATTCAGTAAAGGCAATAGAACATTGGTCAATGCACATATAGCAACTGGTGACACTCAACCTACAGAGAATGAGAAGTATGCTATTCATGACAATTCTCAGAATGTGAGTCTTACCCAAGAAGAGTACAACCAGTTGGTGAGCCTGCTACAACAGTTTCAGTCAACAGGAGTAGGAGACCATGGAGTTGGAGCCAATGCTACTTCAGGAGCAACAAACTTTGCAGGTATGATAGCTTGCACTTCCTTGATTGACTTTGGCAAACTCTCATGTGAATGTTTCAAGAATAAAGCTGATTCATGGATTATAGATTCAGGGGCATCAATTAACATGACCTTCAACAAATCCTTATTAACCAATATAACAAACTTACCTTATCCCGTGTTAGTCATACTTCCAAATGGCTACAAAGTAAAGGTGACAGAAATTGGTAGTGTGACTCTCACCTCTAAGATCAATCTAGATAAAGTGATGTTATGTTCCCACTTTCAGATACAATTTAATCTCTTTTCACTCTTTAACGTCTCATTTCAACTGTCTTGTTGCCTTTTTCAAAGTTTGTTGTATATTGCATGCCCCTTCAATGAAGAGGCCTACGGTGATTGGTAAAGTGAGAGATGAGTTGTACATCCTATGCCCAAGTTGTTTGAAGAAGATCAATGCAAGCCCTGCAGAAAAGGACAATCACATACTACCTACCATTTCTACTTGTTGTACTTGTAAAACATACAGTCCCTCTCATTCTACTGTAGATATACCAGTTCATACCAATAAATGTGTATCCTTTCCAATTGTAACTAATTCATGTGCAAGTGCTAAAGAACAAACTTCTTTTGCAAGTCCATCTTCTGAATTACCTAGCATATTCTCTCATTCTTGGGCTGAAAACAATGTGAATGTGTTGTGGCATAATAGACTTGAACATGTCCCCTTTGTCAAAATGAAAAAGATTACCTCCATACCTGCTAACTTCTCCCCCAAACAACCTTTCAACTGCACCATTTGTCCAATGTCTAGACAAGAAAGACTACCATTTCCTCAGAAAACCAACACAACCAACAAAATCTTTGAACTTTTACATGTTGATCTGTGTGTTCCATCATGTTCCTACACATGATAGACATAAATATTTTATCACCATAGTGGATAATTATAGTAGGTCCACTTGGACTCACCTCTCATCCAGTAAAAGTAATGCCATTGAGATACTAAAATATTTCATGAATCTGGTGGAGGACCAGTTTGGTGAACTATCAAGTCCATAATGGATTGGAGTTTACCAGTAGAGAAGCAACCATGTTGTTCCAATCTAAAGCGATCATTCATCAAAGAACTTGTCCCTACACACCATAACAGAATGGTGTGGTGGAGAGAAAGTACAAATACCTCCTTAAAACAGCCAGAGCCCTCATTTTCCAATCCAAGCTACCTCTAAGATATTGGGGTGAATGTATCCGTTGTGCCACTTATATAATAAACAGATTACCATCTAATTCTATCAGCAATAAGACACCATATGAATTTCTATACAAAAAAGGCCAAAGTATTTCCACCTTAAGAGCTTTGGTTGCCTATGTTATCCTACTGTACCAATGCCACATAGGGACAAGTTCAATCCCAGAACAACACCTCATGTCTTTGTTGGATATCCTTTTAACACAAAGGGGTACAAAGTTCTAAGTCTAGCCACTATAAAAATTCATGTGTTCCAGAGATGTGGTGTTTAATGAGTCTATTTTTCCTTTTAGTGTTAGTATGAACAAATTTTCTAAATCACCTGTCCCTTATCCAATTCCTTTCATTGAATCTTTAAGTGAACAACCTCCTAAGAATACAAATATCACACAGACTCCTGAAGTCTTGAATGATCAAAGGAGTGTAGACAACGCATCTGTTTCTATGTCACCTATGCATGTAGCTAGCCCTTCACCTTCTTGAACACCTAGTTCTTCACCACCTAATGTATCATCACAACATAACACTGAACAAACCAATGTAGAACAAATTCATCCAACGAGACAGTCACACAGAGCTCAGAAACTTCCCACATACCTACAGGACTATGTCCATTCCCTACCTCAACTTAAAACTAATTCTGCTTCCCTAAATGTTTTATTCTCTGTGAATCACCATATTGCCTCTGATATACTAACTCCTGATAGTCAGACTCTTGTGAGAAATGTTTGTCATGACCGGGAACCATCATCATATGAGGAAGCAGCCATTGATCCTGCATGGCGAACTGCTATGACACAGGAATTTGATGCATTACACTTTAATCACACTTAGGATTTATGATACTACCACCTGGGAAGCAAGCAATTGGTTGCAAGTGGGTGTATAAGGTGAAACACAAAGCAAATGGCAGCATTAAGAGGTTCAAAGCCAGGTTGGTTGTCACAAGTTACACTCAACAGGCAGGAGTAGACTATACAGAAACTTTCTCACCAGTTGTAAAAATGACGACAGTCAAGGCCCTAATAGCTACAGCAGTTAAGAAGGGCTGGTCCATCTCACAGTTGGATGTGAATAATGCTTTTCTAAATGGGGATCTCAATGAAGAAGTATATATGCAGGTACCACTTGAGTTAGTAATAGACAAGCCAGGTTTAGTCTGCAAACTGAACAAATCTCTCTATGGTATGAAACAAGCAAGTAGACAATGGTATGCAAAACTAACTGATGCACTATTCTCAAGGGGGATACACACACTCTATGTATGACTATTCACTTTTCTATAAAAGGAACATAAATTCATCAGTATATGTTGCTGTATATGTGGATGATGTGTTATTAACTGGGATTGATCAACAAGAGATTGCACAACTCTAGAGTTTCCTACATGAGCAGTTCAAGATCAAGGATCTAGGACAACTTCATTATTTTCTGGGACTGGAAATTATGTATAAGGATGACGGGGTCATTATATCACAAAGGAAATTTGTGTTGGATCTGCTGAAGGAGTATAATTGTCTAGAACACAAGGCTTGCTCTTCACCTTTTGTGACGACCCGGCCCGTCATCTCATGTGTTACTGGCCCGTTTTTCCCGTTTATTACTTCTTAATATTTCATTATTGGTATGTGGTGTATGACAGTTGATTGGGATTGGTTTTGATAAGAAATAAGGCACTTAATCTCCTTAAGGAAAGCTTAAGTTGGAAAAGTCAACTGGATGTTGACTATTGAGTTAGAGGGCTCGGATGTGATTTTCAGTGATTTGGTTAGCTTCGGGTAATGATTTGTGACTTAGGAGTGCGATCGGAATTGATTTTGGAGGTCCGGTGTAGAATTAGGTTTGAATTGACGAAGTTAGAATTTTGGCGAATTCCGGTTGATAGGTGAGATTTTGATCCGATGGTCGGAATGGAATTCCGAGAGTTGCTGTAGCTTCTTTGGGTGATTTTGGATATGTGTGCAAGTTTTTAGGTCATTCGGACATCGTTTGGTTGGGTTTTTGATCGAATGCGCATTTCGGAAATTTTGAAGAAACTTAGGCTTGAATCCGATGTGAATTGATGGTTTTAGCGTTGTTCGATGTGTTTTGATGATTGTAACAAGTTTGAATGATATTATGGGTTATGTTGGTGCTTTTGGTTGAGGTCCGGGGGGCCTCGGGATGATTTCAGATGGCTATCGGGGTGAAATTTGAGTTGAGGAAATTGTAGGTTGCAGCTGGTACCTGCTATTTTCGTTTCTGCGAAAATGGACCGTAGAAGCGTGAGAAGGGTCGCAAAAGCATCTTATGGCATGGTAGGGTAGTTCCGCAAAAGCGGAATCTTTTTCGCTTAAGCGAGTCCGCAGAAGTGGACAGGCAATCGCAGAAGCGATTTTGTCCTGGAGGTGAAGTTTCGCAAAAGCGGGAATTGTGTCGCAGAAGCTGCTTTGGAATTTAAGTGAAATTCTGCAGGAGCGAAAATATGACCGCAGAAGCGGTATCGCAGAAGCGGGTGTGGGGACCGCAGAAGCAAAAACCCCTGGAGTCAGAAGGGTTTTATATTCATTTGTTCCGCGAAGCTTATGTTATTTTCACCATGTTTGAGCGAGCTTTGAGAGCTTTGAGGCGATTTTGGAGAGGGATTCAAGGGAGAATGATTAGAGGTAAGTTCCTTGGCCTAATTATTCAAGTTTATGGTAGAATTAACATGAAAATTGGTTGAAATTCATTAAAAAGGGGTAAAGCTAGAGCTTGAGTTTTTAATATTTCAAATTGGGATTTTATAGGTCATTTGAGCTCGGATTTGGGAGTTCTTGGTATGTATGGACTCGTGGCGAGACGAGTAATCCAGTAATGTGAGTTTTATAATTTTTCGAGAAGTGGGCACGGGGCTCGGGTTTTGCTAGTTTCGAGATTTTTGCTATATTTCGATTATTTTCGATTGGGTATTGTTTCTTTGGCATATTGTGATGTATTCGCTTTGATTTTGGTTAGATCGACACGCGTGGAGGCCGATTTGAGGGGCAAGGTGTCTCGAGCGAGGGATTTCATCGGTTCGAGGTGAGTAATGATTGTAAATGATATCCTGAGGGTTTGAAACCCCGGATTTGCACACCGTAGTGCTATATTGAGGTGACTTGCATGCCAGATAGAGAGTGTGGGGTAGAGCACCGTTGGGGGATTGTGACTTGGTCCATCCTGGTTGTTGATTTTACCACGTATTTGACTATGACGTATTGTTTTTCACTATGACTTGGGCTTATTTCCATATTTGGGGCTTATTGCCGACTGTTTGAACTTCTTGTGAGCTATAATCATTGTTTTCCTCACTATTTGAAATATTATTTGAACTCAGTCCATTTGAATTACACTGTTTCATGAACTCAGCTATATTGTTACTCAACCTGGAGTTTTAACTTATATTTGAACTATTATTTGAGCTGAGCCTTTTCGTTTTCATTAATGCCCGAGGGGTTTATGATTATTTTGGACTGATTGAGGCCGAGGGCCATGATTGAGGATCTGATGAGTGATGTGAGGAGGCTTTTAGGCCTCGAGTGATGTGAGGAGACTTTCAGCCTCGAGTGATGTGAGGAGGCTTTCAGGCCTCGAGTGATGTGAGGAGACTTTCAGGCCTCAAATGATGTGAGGAGGCTTTCAGGCCTCGAGTGATTGGTGAGGAGGCTTTCAGGCCTCGAGTGATTGGTGAGGAGGCTTTCAGGCCTCGAGTGATTGGTGAGGAGGCTTTCAGGCCTCGAGTGTGTTATGAGCAGGCTTTCAGGCCTCACATTGATATTGTTCAGGCTTTCAGGCCTTATTGATAGCGCTTGGGCTGTAAGAGCCCCTCCGGAGTCTGCACACCCACAGTGAGTACGGGTACCCATATGAGTGAGAGTGAGCCCGAGTGACTGATGTTGTACTGTGTGACTGATACTGAGCCCGAGGGGCTGATACTGATCTGAGTGATGTGACACTATGCCCAAGGGGCTGATACCATTCTGAGCATTTTATATTGAGCCCGAGGGGCTGTTACTGATTTGAGATGTGCCCGAGGGGCGAACGTTTATGCGCTCATCTTGCATACTTTATTTGCCTTTTTACCTGTTATACTGTATTATTTATACCCGAGGGGTAGATTTTCTGTGCCTATCAGCACTAACTGTTTGAAATCATTTTTGTAATTATTGAAAAGACCGTTTTCAAAAGGGATTTGAACTGAGCCAAGGCATTTCTAAAGATATCACATATTTTTCTATCTTTCTTAGAAAATTGTACCCGATTTCTATACAACATGTTGGTTGCTTTACGTGATTTCTTACTGCTCAGTTGTTATTTACTCTTATTACTTACTGAGTTTGAGTACTCACTTTACTTCCTGCACCCCGCGTGCAGTTGCACGTATTGTTCACCCGGTAGCGGGTTATTAGCTGATTGAAGGTATTACTATTGTAGCAGAGAAAGGTGACCGCCAGCGTTCGCGGCACCGGACTTCATGTTTTGAACTCTAGTTTTTATTTTATATATACTATTGGCCCTGTGGTGGTGTTCAGTCTTTTTTAGATGCTCGTGACTTGTGACACCCCGGTCGGGTTATGTTGGATTGTAATTGATAGTTTTTAATACCATTAAGTGATATTTTCTATTCATTATGTTTAATGACTGTTAAATAGGCAATTTGGGTTAGTTGGCTGGCCTTGTCTTCACGAGAGGCGCCATCACGACCAGGTTTGAAAATTGGGTCGTGACACCTTTAGACCCTACTGCAAAACTAAAGGCCAAGGAGGGAACAATACTGCAGGATCCCACTTACTACAGGAAGTTAGTAAGGAAACTAAATTTCCTAACTAACACTAGATTGGACATAGCATATAGTATTCAACACCTAAGCCAGTTTATGCAGGAGCCGAGAGAACTTCACATGAAGGCAACATTTCACTTGTTGAGATACCTATAGAATGATCCTACTTTGAGAATTTTCATGTCAAAGGATGGGGACCATACAATCAAAGCTTATTGTGATTCCGATTGGGCAGCTTGCCCAGACTTTAGGAGGTCCATCACAGGCTATCTGGTCTTGTTGGGCAACAGTCCCATTAGTTGGAAGTCTAAGAAGCAAGAGACTATATCATTTTCTTCTGCAGAAGCAGAATATAGAGCCTTGAGAAAGGTTGTGGGAGAGCTAGTATGGTTACGCAGGCTGTTTGAAGAACTGACTGTCCCTTTTTCTTTGCCCATTTCAGTCTTCTGCGATAGCCAGTCTGCATTGCATAGTACAAGGAGTCCAGTATTCCACGAAAGGACCAAGCATATAGAAGTCGATTGTCATTTTGTGCGTGATCAACTACAAGAAGGCTTGATTTCTCTCTATCATATCAGAACAAACAACCAGCTCTTAGATGTTTTAACTACAGCCTTGACAGGGATTAAACACAATGCTACATTAGACAAGTTGGCTGTGTTTACTATACCTCCAACTTGAGGGGGGAGGGTGTTAAGAACTAGTTGTTTATACTAATTAGTTAGTTAAAAGTTAGTGGATTCATTAGTTAGTTATGACAGCTGTACCAATTAGCTTAGTAGTTAGCAAGGTAGTTAGTGGTTAGTCGACTTAGTCTTAGTTTGGTTGCACAGTTGTATATAGTGGATGTTCCACTCATTTTTCTTTTCTCAATAAATTCAATTACAGTGTTCTTGAATCTTCTCCCATCTTCTTCTCTCTCTTTGAGCTCTCATGGCACAAAGGTCACAGTTCCATCACTGTTGAAGCTCAACTTCAAGTAACAGTAAAGCTTCAGTTACTATTCCATTAGTTAATTCTGATACTTATCAGCATCATAGTTAGCATTTAAGTCATGATTGTTCGATGAATCCTAAAATCTCCTAAGAGAATTTTGCTTTATACTCTGAAAAATTTAGGCACGATCAACTTTAACTCATATGCTTCTTACATTGGATATTTTTCTTTTTTCACTTGTTTTTGCTATTTAGATTTGTCTTTTACTTCTAAATTTTTGTCTTGTCTTTTGCCTGCTTCGTCTCTAAATCTAATTCTTAATTTCATTGCCATTCACTTTGTGGTTGTCATTACTTTAAAGAAATAAAAAATCTTAATGAAATCAATTTAACAAAAGAGTATATTAATGAGGGTAAAATAGTAAAACTATAAAAAATATAATTTTTGCTAAAGAATGGTATGTGTGAGCATTATCTGCAACTTGTTTTGCTTCTCTATATCAGTGCTTCAGATTAAGATTTTCTTGATCCTTCACCTTTCACAATTCTTCTACCTCTTCCATAATTCTCCCAGGGAATTAATCCTATTAACATCGTGTTTCATTTTTCAGTTGATCATGACTTGTGACACCAATTCTTGAGATATTTTATGTTAAATTCATTGCTTATAAGATGATCTTCTGATATCTTTGCCAAACTAGGTATCTCTTTTATGTACATATTTCATATGGTTAATCTAGTATTATCTGATGGCCCCATACTCCAAAAAGGTTAAATAATACATTTGGTTGAATGTTGAGTTATTTAGCTAAGGAACATAAATTAATTCCTATTTATTACTTTTTTTTCTCCTTTCTTTAGTAGTGCACCGATAGTCTCTTTAATAGTATACCCATAGCTACATGTTCGATCGAACCCAATAACTTTAAATTTCGGATCCATGAACTTCAAATTCTTGCTCTGCTTAGTAATGTGGTGAGACAAAGCTAAAAAAGACATACATTTCATTCTCACCTAATTGAAATTTATTTCTCTTCAATCTATTTGGATCACTGTTTTCCGTCGTTTTATAATGTACTGTATTGTACTGTATCGTATTGTACAATATCGTTTTATGAATACAATGTTTGAATAGATTGTATTGTTTGTCATTATTAAATAATATTTTACTGTTTGGTTTGACTGTATCTTACTGTACTGTAACTGATAAGTTTACTAAAATACCCTCAATTATTTAAATATTGAATTTATCAAAAATTATGCATAAAATAATTTTTAAAAAATAAAACAGAAGAAGGCAAAACACCTTAAGAAAGTAGAACAGAAGAAAGCAAAACAAAGGAGCACAACTAATTAGAATTGAGTTAAAAGCAAATTAGGAGAAAAAGTAAAATAGAATGCGGCAAAACACCTTTAACGTTAGCGGCAGAAGTACTGGAAAAAAACAAAGTAGGTTAGAAGTTGGAGATTTGGAATTAAAATAGAAAAAAAGGTAAAGGGTAAAATAGAATTGTGGAGTAATAAGTTATGTCATAATTGGAAAGAAAAATAGGAAACGATCTCACCACACCAAATTGGTTGTTTCAAAAAAGCGGACTTTTTATTGTTCCGGAACAATAAATCTAACAATACAATACAATCAATTTTAATGAAACAATCAAAATAAATATTATTTTGGGATAACAATACAATGAGAACAACCATCCAAACAAGCTGTTAGTACGGCTCTTGCTCTACTTATTTAAAGTTCAGTAGAAAATGAAATGTTAACGTAGTTTCTCTGGCTGAATAAATAGTGCCTTTTGTCCACCCACAAATTTCAGTTGGACCCATCCAACTTAAGAAAATGGCCAATTGGCAATGGTAGATAACCACACACGAAAGTGATGAAAAAGCTTCCTCTCTTGCAGTCCGCTCTCTCTCACGCTCTTCTTTCTATTTTAATTATTAAAAAAAAAAGAAGAAAAAAACAAACGATTCTTTTCCCCAATCCCTAACCATCCCTTCTTTTTTCTTTTTAATTAATCCATTAATGATAATTAAAAATTCCTAGATAACTAATAAACATATAATATTATTTCCTCGAGGAAAGAATTGAATACCCTCCATTGCTTGTATTTAATTAATGGAGTAATTAATTAGTCACTTACTATATAGGTTAGGCTAACAAATTCCAAATGAATAAAAACGGAACGGCTATATTAAAAGGGTAATTTGAAATACAAAATTCCTTGCTTTACGCACTCTCTCTCTTTCTTCTCATTCCATATATGTATGTGACTTGCTTTGTTTCTTATCTATATATAATAATAATAAGGTCTTATTAGGAGAATTGTTGGATTGAAAGAAGGGACAATGGCGAATATAGGGATAATGGATAGTGCGTATTTTGTTGGGAGGAATGAATTGTTGTCTTGGATCAATGCCCGGTTGCACCTTAATCTCACTCGCATTGAAGAGGTACGTACGGTACCCGCCATTGCTCATTTTCTTTCTTGTTTTGCGTTCTCAAATGGGTTTTGGGTGATTTTCCAGATTTTTTTGGGTATGCACTTTTTTGTTAATCTGTTCTAGGTTGTTACGTTATTTGGTTTTCCAAATAGATTTTCTGTAGGATTCTGGGTAATGAAATCATAATGTTTCACGTTCACCTCTTGAGAAATCGTGTGTGTTTTGAAATTATCCCTCAATTGTGCATGAGAGTTGGGTGATACGGTCCAAATGGAACGAATTGGATAGTTGATATTCATATAGCGAACTCAGCTGGTTAAATTGAGGCATAGATTTTTTTTTTTAGGGTGCAGTTTGGGGAAAATAGATTTCAATATGGTCATATGAGAAAAGTGTTCAATCAAAATGAAATGGAAAAGGAGATTTCACTGAGAAACTCTGAACATTGTGGAATGTATGACCAAAGATGGCTAGTCAATTGTTCACTACGAAACTCTGGGCATTATAGGAAGATATGGTTCCTTAAAATAGATTAAACCGTTAATTGGTGTTCACATTCTCCTTTCAAATTGATGGTACTAGATAAACACAAATGCTCTTCTTAAAAGTAGGGGTAAAGTCTGCGAATACACTACCCTCCCCAGACCCCACTTGTGGGAATACACTGGGCTTGTTGTTGTTGTTGATAAACACAAATGCTTATATGATTTCTTTGTGAAGTGGGACTGAGATAGTATCACAGTTGAATTAAAAGTTCTAGTTAGCAATTTTTTATTAATTGGTGGAAAATACTAGCCAACATTTTAGCAACCTTTGTATATCCAGTTACTTAACTTGTAAGCATTACAGGGGATACGGTATAGTTTTACCTTTAAGAATGTCATGATTCTGTTCCTCCTCTATGCTTTAATAACTTATTTGAATTACAAAATTATTATGCTAGGCTGCATCTGGGGCTGTGCAGTGTCAAATGATGGACATGACCTATCCTGGAGCTGTTCCGATGCATAAGGTGATTACTGCCATGTGATGTTCTGGTGGTCCTACTATGAACATGTTTGATTTGTTGTGGCATCTCTGATGGAGCATTTTCGTTACAGGTCAACTTTGATGCAAAGACTGAATATGACATGATCCAGAACTACAAAGTGTTGCAAGATGTTTTCAACAAGCTCAAAATTGACAAGGTAACTTCTTACAAATCACATTTCAACTTTTATGTGGAATTCTTGAGTGAAACAGTTATGAATATGATCCCTTCTTTCCATGTACAAACCTCTCAGAGCAAAGGGGGATTGTTATTTTGAATTTTATCATTGTCGTAGTGCAGTTTAATCTTTCAACATCATTGTCTCACCTAGATTTCACTTTTCTATATTTAGCACTTTGGATAATGGTGGTGCTTTCTTATCTCCGAATTACAAATAACTAAAATAACAACAATAATGAAACTTCTAAAATTAATCCAAGGGTAATAAAGAAACTTTAAGGACATGATTCCTTTTACATTGTCCCTTCTGTATCACCTGCACAGCATCCTTTCTAATGAAGCATTTAGCAGTCAAGAGTAAGCCTTCGTAAAACAAAATAATCTGCTGTTGCGACCTGAGTGGAACTGGATGATTTTCTTTTTGGTCATATTTACGGTTGGTTTCTATTTTGCTTGCAGCATATTGAAGTTAACAGGCTTGTTAAGGGACGTCCTTTGGATAACTTGGAGTTTCTGCAATGGCTGAAACGTTACTGTGAGTCTGTAAATGGCGGCATTATGAATGAGTATGTGCCTCTTCTCAAATACTCGAGTGTTTTGTTGCTTCTAGAACTTAGATGCCAAATTCCCCTTTAATTATCTCTCCTTTTTTGTACATTTACAGGAATTATAATGCTCTGGAACGCAGAAGCAAGGTTGGGAAGGAACGAAATGTGAAGGGCTCTCAGAGATATGCAAAGTCACTGCAAACAAACAATTGTCATAACCCTGGATTAGGGGAAGGCATTACTAAGATTACAGGTTAGCGACAGAGATATTTTCCTTATTGTATTCTCTGTAGTGATGCCTTTCTTAAACTGTGTGTTTTCTTTTCTAGGAATAAAACAAGGAAGGTCAGGTCCAGTAATGGGTGCGGTTAATTCTTCAGCAGAGATTCAAGCTTTGTCGAAGGAGGTAACAGTCTTATACTTGTGTGAAGTTAGATGGTGTAAAACCTATTGCTTAATATGGGCAGATTGATTGAGTGAATGAATAATTGCCTGTTCCAACGTTCAAGCATTATTAAGCTTGATGAAGCCCGCGTTAATTCATTCACAGTACTTGCTTCTGCATGATCAAAGGTACTCCTATTCTAAAAGGATCTTGCAGAACTTTTGTGAACTACATCCGAAGCTGAGGATATGGTTTGCTTAAGTATTAGGTGATCATGTCTGCTGCTGTTGGTTTTACTTTTTCTTTCTTTCTTTCTTTCTTTTGACATTAGGTTCGGTGTTTGTCAAGATTCTTATAGTTTGGTTAGTGATTATATGACAGCGTAAGAATATGACAAGATTTAAAGAATTCCCAGTTTAAGAGATCCCTAATTTGTCCTAAAAATAAATTATTGAGTAGTGGAAGAAACAGCCCGAAATGGAATAGAGTGGAGATTGCGGATTCACAACTGATCCCAACTAGACCAGGATTCTGGTATAGCTATATTACTGTTTTTTTCTTTTTCTGTTATAAGTATCCACTCCTGTGATTATATTATATAGTAACTCTCAATTGCTACTTTCCTGTTGTCAACTCAATTTTTTTGGTTGCCTGGTAGTAATTCGACTGCTTTTTACTTATATTTGAACCATCCAGGTTACAGATCTCAAGCTCTCTGTTGACCACTTGGAAAAAGAAAGAGATTTTTATTTTGCAAAGTTACGAGATATTGAGATACTCTGTCAGACTCCAGAATTAGATAATGTCCCGGTAAGCTCTTCTCTCCCACATCTCTACCAAAAGATAATGCTTATGATGTATCTACCTAGCTACCCTGTTTTTTTATCCATCTATACTTGTGCATGTCCAACTGATTTGCCACAAACAAACATCTCTGGGAAGGATCAGCATATAGTCTGTGCTTATTGCGCTAAAGGAACTTTGTGCCTCCCTTCTAGTAACATGACCACTGATAGTTCTGAACCCCTAAATAGCTTTACAAATACTATTGTTCAGATGCTAGTGTTGGATTGCTTTGTTAATGTTTTTTAATTGTCACATGTATAACATGGTCCGGAGAGTATTCATGGGGAGTAGTTCAGTTTTCTTTTCTTTCTTCAGGATTATGCTGGCTATCAAAAGAGTTGAAGAGAAATTATCTGACCCTCTGTCTTCTCCTTTTACCCATTATTTAGACAATTTAACTACTTTGGCATCATGTATGATACTTCCGAGATTTCTATTTAACTGGTTGTGATTGTTCGGCAATTATGTTTAGCATAATGCTCTGCATATATTGCTCCTTCTGTATCTCACAGTTAAGAGCAAACTGTGATTAACATGAATTACGAGTCATCTAATCAATGTGGTGGGGCTTATTACATTTCACAGATGGCTGTCGCAGTTAAAAAGATATTATATGCTGCTGATGCAAGAGAATCAGCATTGGCAGAAGCTCAAGAATTTCTAAGTGAATCTGTGGATGGAAGTGAGGGCTGAAGTGGAAGATAAGTAAGAATTGCTTGCAGTAGTTTCTTAAATGTAGTGGGTTGCCATCGTTTGGTGAAAAGTTGCCAGACTTCTGCTTTATACATTCATGTTTTTTTTAGGGTGCCATATGAACAATCTGTCTCTAGTGTTTAGTTGATGGAGATATCTCAATTGAAGAGAAATTTGTATTTGGATGTCTAGTGACAATATTTAGTCAACTTTAATAGAAAGTGTACCATGGAGGTACATATCTTCCATAAATATAAATAACAGTCAGTGGAAGGGAAAAGGAAAAAAAAAGAACGTAAAAGATCTTTTTTCTTGTTTGATTTAATTTAAAGAACAGGAAAAAAAGGTAGAGAAGATAAGAGCCTTATTACTGAACTGCAATGACCTTTATGGTGTCATCTTCCTTTTACTTTCATTTTTGAATTATAATGTATAAGTTATTAGAGATATTATAACGATCTAAAAATAAGATAATCTTATCATTTTTGCATCTTTATAGTATTTTATTTCATTAATTTCCCTATAGACCTCTCTATCTAAAGAAATACAATAATACACTAGACAAAGATTACCACGGTGCCCTTTCCTAGAACTAGAATATACATCCACAACAATAGGTAGTTGTAAATTCATACATTGTCACTTATACATCTAGAGAAAGCATTTATCCATATTGAGGGGTTAACCAAAACTATAAGTTCTGCTAGTTGAACTGTGATGTTCCTCAGCAAGAAAAGAACTTCCCAATGTAAAGAACTTGGAAATGGACATAAAGCAGAAAACAAGATGCACTACTCATTGTCATTACGCTGATGCTTGTTATCATGTGATTCCACATGAAATTCTGACAGTCCCATAGGATAAAAAATATTCCAAAGATAAAAGTAGACATATTAGCACAATGACAACAATAATTGAAGAGGACTTCACCTTACCATTATGCTCCAATAAAAAAGCTAGGCTTCTTGTGTCCATGTCGGGTAATAATACATCGTGAGCCCGCACAAATACAAGTTGCGGCATTCTTCATGAGCCCGCACAAATAAATCGTCGTCCATGGCTATGCCAGTTAGGGAACAAGTTTGAAAGGTGAAGGTAATGATTTAAAAGAAGCAAATGAGTGTATGCATATGGAAAGTGATGACTTATGTGAGTCCACCAAACAATAGAGTACCTGGTCCTCTATGAGACTGATACGTAGAATGCAGTAACGACTGAATGTAAAGAAGGCCAGAGATTTTCTACGTGGAAAAATCCCACACAAGGGGATCAAAAAATCACGACCTACACTGATAGGAATGGGACGGGTAATAACATGTAATAGTGGTCGAAACCAATCCGCGCTTTAGTACCTTAACGGGGTGGGAAGGGTAGATATGGATATGATGACCGGTGCACTAATACCACATGTAGCCCCTCTTTTGAGGAGTGATTACCAGGTATTGTATTGATGTGATCCATATTATAAATAAACCTAGGACCCCCCCTCTCTCTTTCTTTGCCTTTAAAGCATTATGACTTCTTTTCAAAATCAGCTTTTTAATGATTGCTCTACTTTACTTCCAAGCATTTGTGTATTAAAATCCCCACTTATTTGAGCCTTATCTACTTACATGTTAATTGCACCAAATTCACAAAGAATTATCTGGCCGAGAACCACACTAGTGGATCCTGAGGGGTGCCTAACACCTTCCCCTTAGGATAATTTCAAGCCCTTACCCTATCTCTGGTTATCAAACAAACTCAGAAGTGAACCTGGTAGGTGTCCTAATGCACCATAAGTCATTAGGTGGCGACTCTTCAAAAAATGCAAAACCCAATTCCCAAAAAGAACGAGTTATCCCATACCCAAATGTCATAAACCCGATCTCCCGATGCAAAGAGGGAAAAAAAGGGGCGCGACAGCATGTCGACTCTGCTGGGGATTTTTAAGCTTTTACCATTTTAGATTATTCTCGTGAATTTGTACCTCTCTCTATATGCAATTATCTGTTTAAATTTTCTTTAGCATTTAATTTCTTCTTTAAAAGCAAAACTGACATGTTTCCCTTGTTTTCTTTCCATTATTGCTTTAAATTATGAAACTGTTGTATTTATCGCTTCCTTAATGTGCAAATAAATGTCAACATGATTTTTTTTTATTATTGCATAATCATGCTCAATATCATACTCCACTCGTGCCAAAACAAATACTATGGCAATGCTTATAATGAGTGGTTGCGCTCTTCCTATATCATTACCCCTAAATTCGGAAAGGCATATTTGCGATAAAACTAGCCGATTAGCAGTGCAGTCGACAGTTCCGAGCCTTCCCCCTTGAGTTATCCGCTCAAGGGTACCAGTCTAAAACCCCATAGAAACCTTACTCCGTTTAAATTGTGCATGCATCATGGTCAAACCTAGCCGGATCAGTTATGTTGTCCACATAATGATCCTTTAAGATAGCCCTGTCCAAAGTCCAATGGGTTTCCCTAAACCCAAATGCATCATCATGTTTTGTGCATTTATTTGAAAAACTAAATACTTAATGTTATTTGTTGATGTTAAATAGTTGAGTCTGGTGGGGGTAGCGTCTAACCCTTCTGTTTTGCAGATAATAAGGCACGAAATCCCTAGATTCGGCATGGTTACCAACTTCCATCCAAGACTGCTAAGCTGGTGGAAAGATCTTCACTCTAGTGATCAAAATCTTGTTCGAAAATATATAGGAAATCTACCTTCCCTCCTGGAAATCCAACCTAATAACAAGATCATAAAAGCTGCCACACTGCTTTGGGATTATGAAAGGGCTGTGTTCTGCTTTGGAGACATTGAAATGGAACCCTTGCTAGAGGAAATAGGAGGATTGGCCGGTTTGGTATAGGAAACTCCGGGTTTTCTAATGCATGAGCACCGCAAACGTAGGGGCTATGATGGGTTTGAAGAAGAATCCAGAGTTAACATGCTTGAAGGATTCATACATTCCTTTTGATTACTTGTATGAAAGGTACGGTCACAACAAATCTTACCGTACCTACTCTGGAGAATTTGCCATCACATCTTTGGGACACATCCATCGCAGAGTTTTCGTCTTCATGTTCTATTTCCTGGGGATGGTCGTGTTTCCAATGAAGAAAGCAAGGATCCACACCAAGTTGGCTATGGTAACCAAATCTCTAATGGAAGGGATTGATGGGAAGGCGTTCAGTATCGTCCCATGATTATTGTAGACATATATCAAGCTTTGGAGAAGTGTCAGCGAGGGGCAAAACACTTCGAAGGTTGCAATCTATTACTCCAACTATGGCTCATGGAACATCTCCAAAGAGGTGAATATCGACAAAAAGTCCGGCATAAGAACTGGGATGATCACATCGCTTTCCATCACCCGAAGCGAATGAATTACATCCCCGACATGTTTGCTCAGTCAGAGGATGCTAAAGGATGGGTCAACCTATTTGATAATTTAACCGAGGAGCAAATTTTGTGGATTTTCGAATAGTTTCCAACGGAGGATTTCATTACCCGATCAAGAGACACACCTTTCCTGATATTGATTGGTCTCAGGGGGACACACCCTTATGTCACACTTCGGGTTGTGAGGCAAGCTGGTAGGAAGTAGGTTATACCCAAGGTCGACAAGATGAGTCATTTCTGAACTGACTTCCAAGAGGATGATAGTCCTTACAAGTGCCAAGCACAAAATATGTGGCACTACAAGATCATAATGGGGAGAGATACCATCGAGCCAGACATGTATCATACTGGTTGCATTCCTTTCTACTCAGGTTGGTTGGAAGACAACCATGATGGTCTGGGCCAGCCAGGGTTTGCTCGAGGTCACAGGATTATAGATGAAAGGGCCGAGACACAGGTCAAATACAATAAATTACGCAAGAGAATCCGGGAATGCAAAAGCAAGCATCGCGAGATACAAGAATCTAACCGGAAGTTAATTGAGGAATGGAAAGACATGGCTGTTAGTGCCAACAAGCGACTGGGATACTTGGAGCTAGGCATAGTGGAGTTAGAAAGAAAGTTTCTCAAGAGGGTCAAAGACTGCCAAAATGCTGAAGGAACCGAAGGCGGATATCTGGCCAGGGCCTACCTATTGCTGGGACTTCGCGAGTTGGGGAATTGTTCGACGGAGCAAAGAATGCCGAATCTGGGGAGGGTCCTTCTGGGACCAAATAGATAGGAGTTTATCTTTTCGCTTTAATAAGGCCAATGGCCATTAGGTAATTTTATTTCTTGCTTATTTAATGTCATTTTAGGATACGTCTATTTTTTATCAATAAAATAAAGCATTTAGCATTCTAAGCTCTCCAAATCAACTTGCCGCTAGGCCTACCTCGGGCACAATGAGGTTTCCAAATTAGGACACGCTTTACATTTCTGCACTACGTGATTAAATATTGTAATACTTTTATAATCCTCACTACCTTGGCTACCTTTTTGTTTTTACTTTTATTTTTTATTCCCCTCCCCAAAGGTTAGTTCGTGCACTCTGGCAACATCATCCTATTCCATGAGATCCAGGGGCCCTCTACCCACTCCTCCTCTTAGTCCTATAAAAAACAAGAACAAAGGTAATATGAAAGATTTGAACAATATCAGAAAGGAGAATTCAACTGAACGGGTAGAGGTCACTGATGGTCATGGTACTCAGGTTCCTAAGGAAAATGTATCCCAGCTCGAATAGAAATTGTTGAAGTTTGAGGAAGAGCTTGACTAGGTTCGGAACCTGGCAAGCTTGTCATTCTCACTCAGCACCCCAGATATCACCTTTCCTAATACTCAAAACCCTACACCACCTCAAAACATCCCAAAGCAACAGAATCATCCTGATCCTCATACTATTCCACCAAGGACCCAATGCAACACCTGCCATACCTCAAACAACACCCCGTTACTTCTCCCAGAACTCCAAAACTCCACAAATGACCACTTCCACACCCACCATAACATCCCCATCTACGTAGAGACTATGCCAATCTCCACCCAACCCATCTCAGGCACACCCGAGTCTGATGATAAAGATTTGCTCATTAGGAACCTGGCTGAAGAACTTAAGAAATTGACTAGCCGGATTTAGGGCGTTGAAGGAAACAAGGGAATTGAAGGGTTGAATTATGAAGATCTCTGCATACAGCCCGATGTCGAACTGCCCGAGGGGTACAAACCTTCAAAGTTTGAGATGTTTGATGGTACAGGCAATCCAAGGGTCCATTTGAGGACGTATTGTGACAAGCTAGTTGGGGTAGGAAAAGACGAGAGAATCCGCATGAAGCTGTTCATGAGGAGCCTAAAAGGAGATGTGCTATTTTGGTACATTAGCCAGGATCCAAAGAAATGGTCAAGCTGGTTAGGCATGGTGTCCGACTTCATGGATAGGTTCAGGTTTAACACAGAGAATGCGTCGGATGTGTTATATATTCAGAATCTAAAGAAGAAGCATACAAAAACATTTCGTGAGTATGCTACTCGCCGGTGGTCCGAAGCTGCTAAGGTCAGACTTGCCTTAGAGGAGGAACAAATGAACAAATTCTTTGTCCGGGCCCCAGACCCGATATACTATGAATGACTAATGATGATTGAGAGCCACAAATTTTCTAACATAATCAAACTGGGGGAACTAATTGAAAAGGGCATTAAGAGCGGTATGGTTACAAACTTCGAGGCCTTACAAGCTACAAATAAGGCCTTGTAGTCTGGTGGTGTATCCAAAAAGAGGGACGTAGGAGCTGTGATGGTTGTACAAAGGACCAAATCTCCTATCAAGTACCAAACCTACCCAACACCTCTACTCACATATCAGCCCACCCCGAACTATCAAGCACCCTCACCACCCGTCTATCAACCATCTCCGCCGCCCATATATCAACCTGCTTCGCCTAGATATTCTCAACCCGCACATGTCTACCTAACTTACAATGCTCAACCATCCCACTATCATTCACCTCCTGCTCGTCAGAACTTCCCTAGACCCCGACCAAATTTTGACCACAGGCCTCCCAAACAATATACAGCCATTGCTGAACCCATTGACCAACTATATGAGAGACTCAAAGCCACTGGTTATGTCACCCTCATCCCTGCTACAACCCATGAGAACCCTTCTCAGTGGGTTAACCCAAACAAATCCTGTGCATACCACTCCGACCACACCATCGACGAATGTCGTTCCTTGAAAGACAAGATCCAGTCTCTGATCGATAATAAAGTTATTGTGGCAAAAGAACCTGCCCCAAATGTCCGCGACAACTCTTTGCCAGACCATAAGGGCGGGGGTATTCACATGATTGAAGTGGATGATGATTGGGATCCCGAGGGATCCATCGGGTTGATCACAGAGGGAGATGATCCAAAGAAGCCAACAGTTACTCTCAACCCCATCATAGTCCAGATCCAACCATCTAAGGTCATTGAGGTAGATGTGTCTATCCCTCTTGAGTTCAAAGCAGCACCATCAACAAAGGCACCAACACCATTTGAAGTTGCAGTTTTGCCACCTAAAGAACATGTCCCATTCGAAGTAAAGGTGACCGCACCAATCCCAGTGGCGATGTCCGTCATGCCGTCATTCCACACAAAAGCTATACCTTGGGATTACACATCCGAGGCTAGGAGGAAAGGCAAGTTCAGGTTCGAAGAGACTGTTGTAGCACAAGGGATGACAAGAACGGGGAGAGTCTATACCCCTGAGTACCTAGCTGAGTCCAGCAAGCAAGCCTTCAACCGACCACCCATAATTGAGACAGGTCCAGATGACCTTTGGAGGAAAATACAGGCCAAAGAGTACTCGGTCATCGACCAGATGAAAAAAACACTAGCACAGATATCCATCCTCTCACTACTGCAGAATTCCAAGGCACACAAAAATGCTCTGCTAAAGGTGCTGAGTGAAGCCTACGTGCCAAGCAACATCACTGGTGGGGAAATGGCTAATATGGTGGGACAGGTATTAGAGAGCCATAAAATCACCTTCTATGAGGATGAGCTGCCACCTGAAGGGATGGGTCACAATAGAGCCCTGCACATCACCGTGCAATGCGAGGACTATTTCATCACCAGGATCCTAGTCGACATGAGTTCCAGCCTTAACATATGTCCTCTGGTAACACTTAAATATTGGGAAAAGGACTGCACAAGATAAAAGAAGGAGCAATCAATGTGAAAGCCTTTAATGGGTCTCAGAGGTCCACCATCGGTGAGATTAGCTTGTTTCTGCAGATGGGGCCAACCTGGTTCGATGTTGATTTTCAAGTAATAAATGTACCTGCATCCTACAACTTGCTACTGGGAGACCATAGATTCACACTGCTAGGGCCGTAGCATCAACACTGCACCAGGCGGTAAAATTTGAATGGAATCACCAGGAGGTGATCATTCACGGCGACGGTAGCTACCCCATATACAGTCGTCAGACCATTCCAGCAACCGTAGGGAGAAGAAAGCTAGGTAGAGAGACCTACCACCACATCTAGCGGGTCAATGCTATCGACAAAGACAAGTGGTGGGATAACAAGATCGAGAGTATATTGAATTGGAGTGGGTATGAGCCTGGCAAAGGACTCGGAAAAAACCTCCAAGGAATAGCTAAACCCATAACACTCAAGAAGCATAGCACCACTTTTGGCTTGGGATACGAATACACTTGGAAATAGTTCAACAACTGGTCGCTGCAATGGCATGGTCCCTACTACCCATTGGAGCAGCCGATACCGCATTTAGAGCAGACTTTCCAACAGGCTCACGTCCCCTATGGGACAGACGAAGAAGAGGCACTCACAGTTGTGAAAAACTTGTTTTTAGAGGACAATGATATAGATTGCTGTGTTATCCTTGAGGAGGAGGGGGAGGAAGGACCTTCCATACAGGTTGTAAGTAGAGGAGCACGCCTCAATAACTGGACTATCAGAACAACCAGAGCTCGGCGATCCTCGGGGTAGCAAGGCTAAAACAAGCATCATGCACTATTTTTATTTACTAGATGATTTTCTCTTTGCATTTTTATTCCCGTAATAAGATCTTCAATGTTCAAAACAATTATGAAATTTATCAAAAGCATTTCGACTTTTCCTTATGAATTAACACTCATAATTATTTTTCTTTCATTACTTTATTTATACAACATTACTATTATTTATCTTGATGAATCCATGATTGTGACATGCAATGAGGCAACGCAACAAACAGACATTGATTCAGAGGAATATGACATACTAGAGGAGATTTTCAAAGAAGTGGAGAACTTTGAGAACAGACCTAAGTCCAACCTGGACGAGACAGAAATTGTTGACCTGGGAGATGTAGAAAATGTCAAGGAAACATGAATCAGCGTTCACTTGTCGCCATCAGAAAAAGGAGTAATACATAAAATTTCTAAGGGAATATAAGGACATATTCGCCTGGTCATATGACGACATGACTGGTCTGAGTACGTCTATTATAGCTCACAAACTGCCAACTGATCCGACATGTACACCGGTAAAACAAAAGCTCAGAAAATTCAAGCCTGACATAAGTTTGAAAATCAAGGAAGAAGTCACTAAGCAAGTTAAAGCTAAGGTTCTCAGGGTAGTAGAATACCCGACATGGTTAGCCAACATAGTGCCAGTGCCAAATAAGGACGAGAAGCTCAGAGTCTGTGTTGACTACTGGGATCTCAACCGGGCCAGTCCGAAAGACGACTTCCCTTTTCCGAACATACACATCCTGATTGACAATTGTGCCAAGCATGAACTGCAGTCATTCGTGGATTTTTTTGCCGGTTACCATCAGATCTAGATGGATGAAGAAGATGTTGAGAAAATGGCTTTCATTACGCCGTGGGGAATGTATTGTTACAAGATGATGTCGTTCGGCTTGAAGAATGCAGGGGCCACCTACATGAGGGCTGTGAATACCATTGTTCTTGATATGACACACAAAGAGATAGAGGTATATGTGGATGATGTTATTGACAAGTCCAAGAAAGCCGCTGACCACATAAGAGATTTGGGGAAGTTTTTCAACAGATTACGGAGGTACAACCTAAAACTGAATCCTGCAAAGTGTGCATTTGGGGTCCCTACTAGGAAGTTTCTTGGGTTTATTGTGAGCCGTCGCGGAATAGAACTGGATCCATCAAAAGTCAAAGCCATTCAAGAACGACCACTGCCAAAGAACAAGAAGGACGTGATGAGTTTCTTGGGAAGAGTCAACTACATCAACCGATTCATAGCACAATTCACAGTCATTTGCGAGCCAATTTTTAAGATGTTAAAGAAGGAAGCCACTACCAAATGGACTGACGACAGTCAAAAGGACTTCGACAGAATCAAGGAGTACTTGTTATCGCGCCCCCTTTTTTCCCTCCCCGCATCGGGAGAATTGGGTTAATGACATTTTGGGTATAAGACAACTCATTCCTTTTGGGAATTGGGTTTTGCATTTTTGAAGAGTCGCCACCTGATGATTTATATTGCATTAGGACACCTTCAAGGTTTATTACTACGTTTTGCTTGATAACCAGAGATAGGATAAGGAATTGAAATTATCCTAAGGGGAAGGTATTAGGCACCCCTCAAGATCCACTAGTGTGGTTCCAGGTCAGATAGTTGTTGGCGAATTTGGAGCATTTAACATGTAGACAGATAATTCTCAAATAAGAGGGGATTTTAATACACAACTGTTTGAAAGTAAATCAACGTTTGAAAGGTTGATTTTAAAAAGAAGTTATAAAATGCTTTGAAAGAAAAGGAAAGAAAAGGGAGGGGAGTCCTAGGTTTATTTATAATATGGATCACGTCAATGCAATACCCGGTAATCACTCCTCAAAAGAGGGTCTACACATGGTATTAGCGCACCGGTCATCATATCCATATCTACCCTTCCCACCTCATTATGGTACTAAAGCGCGGATTAGTCTCGACCACTATTGCATGCTGTTACCCATCCCATTCCTATCAGTCCCGGAGGCACTTAGGAATCCTAATCCTAAAAGGGAGGGATATAAGGCTGACTGGGAATTTCAAAGGTAAAAATCTAGAGCGACATACAAAACATATAGGACTGCACATTAAGGGGAAAACACATAAATACTAAAGGCTCATATATACCTCCTCAAGCAAAGCAATCAAATAACATGTCTCAAATAACAAGCAAGGTCTGACTCTAAAAAATACTTAAGGAAAGGAGATTGTTGCTGTTGAAGCAAGCCTGTTATATTACATGACTCAGTTAGGAAACACAAATCAGGCCTGCCTGCTGGTTGTAGCAATTAATAATTAACAGAGGCGAGTTTAATTTTATTGCTGTTATTACCTAAGGCTTGCCCAAGTGTTTGGGTGAGATCTTAGGAATGGGGTGTCTATTACGGATACATAATGTGGCAAAGCAGTAACAAACTTAAAAATGAGCAGTTTGAAATCTTATAGGTATGCTTGCTAAACTGTGTTAAATAGGGAGATTGAGTTACTTAAAAACTGGTTCGGAATAGACTGATTTTAAATTAGACTAGTTTTAGATTCTGCAGATGATGATATCCATTATTACTGATTTTAACTCCTATAGACATGATATCTAGTGTTACTGATTCTAATTCCTATAGACATGATATCTAGTCGAATGTGAAATAGGAACAGGCAGGATTTTTTACTTGGGAATTCCTATAGGCATGATTTCTATACATTATACTGATTTTAACATTATAAACATGATACCGTTTGTAGCCATTTAGATCCTAAAGCATGATGTCTAAGTGGTAACAAGTGTGCAGAATTTAAAATAAAGTTTTATAGGCAGGTTATCTAGGTGTGAAGTTGAACATGCAGAATTCTAAATGATCCCATATAGGCATGGTGTCTAAAATGCAGAATTGAACACGCAGGATGTAAAACAGTCCTATAGGCATGCTTTTTACCCTTGAGCATGCATAATTACCCATCCTCTTTTCACTAGCCAACCCCAAATGTTTGTTGCAAGTTATTACAGACCAGTTGCTGAATTACATCAAGAAAATACATTAAAAAAATGGGAAATTACAACCATAGGAAGCCTGATTCTGACTTCCTCTCTGAGTTATGGAACAAAACGCCTCAAATACCGCTTGTTTCAAATCTTTCTCGGACCTAGGTGTGTCAGAGTTCTCTAAGGGTCTCAAGAGACCCCGAGTAGTGCTTACACCCAGGTTCATAGAACTAGATAAAGATGAGTGCAGTATGGAAGGGCTATCCCTTATGTGTCCAAGTTCAGAGGGAGCTCATAGGTCCCAAGGTAAGGCTCACACAAGAGGGGCAGAACTTAAGTCTAAGAAGATAGTGGAAGTGCAAGAATAGAGTTTTAAAACCGAGGGGATAAAGGAGAGGGGTAAAGGGTGATAGGGAAACAATAACTAGTAAAACACAGAGTTGATAACTTCATACAAAGGGGGTCAGGGGTTGGAAATCCATTGCAAGGAGCCTATGTACTTAGGCATGGGCCAACTTTGGGCATGCACAACAATAGAAGGTGCTGGCATGCCTATAATCCCACCAGAATAAATAACAACTAGAGAAAACATGGAGGTTATGATCCCAGGGGGATCAAGTCTGGGTCATGCACATCAATGTTCAATGTTCAATGTTGTCATGCCCCAAACCAACCACAGATACCAAACACATTGGGGATGGGGATTTAAGGTTCGCAAGCCATGATAAGTAATTAACAGAAGCATTAATTCAGAATAGAAAAGGCAGACTACAACATACTTAATAATGGAACTTGATTAAATACAAATAGGAGACAAACAAGGATGAAAGAAACAGTAAAGAAACATGTTGTTGTTGATGCTGAAAATTAGTTAGAACATATCAGTCAAGATGCAAAATGCTGAGAAAAATGAGCAAGCTTCCCACAGCCTAGCCTTGGCTTTCAGTCGGCTAGGCAAGGCAGCAATACAAGTAGCAACAAAGAAAATAAAGAGATTTTAGTGAGGTGTGTGTCTGAACTCAAGTGTTTTATGTCTTGTGTTTGCTTGTTTGAAAGAAGAGAAGGTGGGTATTTATAGTTTTGAAAACGAGTAGAAATTAAGGCAATAAGCAAAGGCTTAACATAAACATGGAAACAATCACAATAAGAATCAATTAACACAAGTACTTCCCATTAATCAAGGAAGTACTGCTCAAACGGATACTAATCAGGCAAATTAAGGAAAGAAATCAGTTTGAAATATCTTGCCTGTAAAGGGGTAGTAAAATATAGAATATACAATTGAGTCTAGGTGCAGAATATATGCTTAATTTTGGAAAAGGATTCAAGGTAAAACATCGCAGTAATTAAGGAAGCGAGTCAGTCAATTTAAACAAACAAATAAAATTAGGGTTCATAAGAGAACCCTTTTGCAATCAGTTGCAACATTGAGGAGGTCAGAATCAATCAAGAAAGGATCACGATTTTGCATCCCAACATATAAATAGCAAGGGAGGGATATACATACTAGGTATGCAGGTTCAATCATATTGATAAAGAAACAAAGAAACATACAGTGGCAGTAGGGGTAAGCTAGGACTCAGTAGTAAAAGAAAACCACTCGAAGCTCAACAATCGAGTAGGTCAAGTAGTCAGATAGAATAAAAAATGCAGAGAACCAAACTAACAGGTAAGAGAGTCAGAAACACATAAAGGTCTCACATTAACAAGTGAGAAAAACCTTTTAGGAAATTAGGGTTTCAACAATAGTCAAATTTAAAAGATGCTAAGAACTCAGAATCAGATAAGTCAAACAAGACAAAAAGATTCAAACTCAAAGAGCTTAATTGAGCTAAACATGCGTATAAAATAAACCAAGAGAATTTCAGAGGCCCAGGTAGAGCCAGAACACTTAGGGCTTTTAGCATGATGAACCAGGTAGCAGTAAACATGGACAAACATAGTAAAATCATAAAAACACTCTGAAATTCGGAGAAGAGTTTAGGAAACCCTAATCGTTAAAAATGGAGAGTCATTTTGAAATAAAAATCGAAGAACCTTCGAGAAACACTTAAAAAGTTTGTAATAAGCACGGATCTAAGATCGATCTGAAAGAAAAATCGAACAGCTCTCAGAGCTAGGGTTTCAAAGAACCCAGAGAAAGTGAGAAAGGCTTTAAAAGATACTGACCTAGCCGAAAAAGTCAAGGATCTGACTTGAACAACCATAGATAGCCAGAAAAGTACCAGAGATCGAAGTCGAGCAAGGACTAGACCAGACCTCTTTGAGATTTATCCATGGAATCACAAAAATATGTAACTAGTAGACATACGAGATGAGTACACATCTCAAAACTCCAGGGGAGACCATTGATTAGGTGGGGATTGAGGTGGATTAGGGTGGCCACGACTAGGATTTATGGTGGTATTGCAGAGAGAATTGAGAGAGAAGGGGATTCAAGGGCGGCGGTATGTGAGAAATGAATTAGGGTGAAAGGGTCGTTCAGGTTTATTTTAGGAAGATTGAACGGTGGCCATTGATCTGAATGATCAACGGCCTGGATTAAAAAAGGAGAGGTGGGGAATATGGTTTTGGGTCGGTTTAATTGAGTTGGGGGCCGAATTTAATTGGGTCTGATTTGGGGTTAAATTGGAAACCAATTTGGGCTAAAATCGAAATAAAATGGGGCTAACATTTAAATACCCAATTTTTTCTATTTGTTTTATAAAAAATAATGAAATAGTTTCTGGAAATAAATTAATGGTACCAAAATTATTTATAGTACACAATTAATTTTTTAAAAATACCAGACCTAATTTTATGAACATAGATGCAGTTAAATCTTAAAAGAGGCTAATATTGCAATTATATGCAATTTACCTTTAATAATACTAAATAGATTTGTAAAAGTGTGCAAAAGTTCCCTTGGCTGTATTTTAGCATAGATATAAAAGTGCAACAAGTGAATCACCAAAAAAGGATAACTTTGGAAATAATTACTGAATTTTATGGATAAAATAGGAGAATAAATAGATAAAAAATCTTTTAAAATTAAGAAAAATAATGAAGCACTTGCATATATATATATATATATATATATATATATATATATATATATATATATATATATATATATATATATATATATATATATATATATATATATCATTTTGAAGCTATTTTCCTATTAAAATATATAGGGAAAAATTGGGTGTCAACACCTGTCAACACCACCAGTCTTGGTCCCGCCTGAGCCAGGTAGATTCCTATTACTCTACCTTGCGGTGTTGGACGGAGATTTCGGTTGCGTTCTGGGGCAACATGATGAAACAGGAAGAAAGGAACATGACATCTATTATCTCAGCAAGAAGTTTACTCCGTACGAGGCGCGATATTCTCTTTTGGAGCGCACCTGCTGTGCTTTGACTTGGGTGGCTCAAAAACTAAGGCATTACTTCTGTGCCTATACTACATATCTCATACCAAGGATGGTTCCTTTAAAGTAAATCTTTTAGAAGCCCATGCCCACTGGCAAGCTAGCCAAGTGGCAAATCCTGTTGAGTGAGTTCGACATTGTCTACGTAACTCAGAAAGCTGTCAAGGGACTGGCACTGGCAAATCACCTCGCTGAGAATCCCGTGGATGGAGAATGCGAACCCCTAAAAACATATTTTCCTAATGAAGAGGTAGCATTCGTAGGAGAAGATATTGCAGAATCCTATGATGGTTGGAGAATGTTCTTCGATGGAGCAGGAAACTTCAAAGGAGTTGGCATAGGAGCAGTCTTGGTATTAGAAACCGGTCAGCATTATCTAGTGTCCGCCAAGCTCAAGTTTCCCTGCACCAACAATATGGCCGAATATGAAGCTTGCATATTGGGACCCAAAATGGCCATTGACATGAACATTCAAGAGATGCTAATAATTGGAGATTCAGATTTACTCATACAGTAGGTACGAGAGGAGTGGGAAACTAAGAACTCCAAGATACTCCCGTATCTGCACATGTACAGGAGTTGAGAAAGAGGTTCACGAAGACATAACTTCGACATGTTCCCAGGATCCAAAATGAATTTATCGATGCATTGGCTACCCTGTCATCCATGATATAACATCTCGATAAGAATTTCATTGATCCTATTCTGGTGAAAATTCATAATCAGCCAACTTACTGTACCCATGTTGAAGAGAAAGCAGACGGAAAACCTTGGTTCCATGATATCAAGGAATATTTGGCAAAATGAGAGTACCCAGAGCTTGCCAATCATACTCATAAGCGCACACTTCGGAGGTTTTCTAATAACTTCTTTCACAGCGGAGGAATCCTGTATAGGAGGACTCCTGATTTGGGATTATTAAGGTGTTTCGACACAAAAGAAGCTTCCAAGCTGCTAGAGGAAATTCATGTTGGGACCTGTGGTCCACATATGAATGGTTTTGTTTTACCAAAGAAGATACTCCGGGCTGGTTACTTTTGGATGACTATGGAGACAGATTGCATCCAGTATGTCCTGAAATGCCATCGCTGTCACATTCATGCAGACATGATAAAAGTGCCTATGAGCGAGCTCCACACAAAAAGCTCACCATGGCCATTCGCTGCCTAGGGAATGGACGTCATTGGACCAGTCGAGCTTAGGTTTATCCTAGTAGCGATCGACTATTTCACCAAATAGGTCTAAGCAACATCTTATAGGGCAGTGACTAAGAAAGTCGTGGCAAACTTTGTCCGCGATCGCATTGTTTGTCGATTCGGTATCCCAGAGTCAATCATCATTGATAATGGCTCCAAGCTCAACAGTGATCTAATGAAAGGTATGTGTGAAACTTTCAAGATCAGACACAAGAATTCCACAGCCTACAGGCCTCAAATGAATGGAGCTATAGAAGCCGCCAACAAGAACATCAAGAAGATATTGAGGAAAATAATAGAAAAGCATAAACAATGGCACGAGAAGTTATCATTTTCTCTATTGGGGTATCGCACCACAGCTCGCACATTAACCGGGGCAACCCCTTATATGCTGGTTTGTGGTACAGAAGTCGTCATTCCCGCCGAAGTAGAAATTCCTTCCTTAAGGATCATACAGGAAGCTGAGTTCGACGCCGCAGAATGGGTGAAAAGTCGTTATGAGCAACTGGCTCTTATAGACAGAAAGAGGATGAACGCAATTTGTCATGGTCAACTCTATCAGAACAGAATATCCAGAGCCTTCAACAAAAGGGTCAAGCCAAGACAGTTCACACCGGGACAGCTGGTGTTAAAGAAAATTTTTCCGCATCAAGAGGAAGCTCAAGCAAAGTTCTCTCCCAACTGGCAAGGTTCGTATATGGTTCACCGGATTCTGGCAGGAGGAGCCCTCTACTTGTAGAAATGGATGGAGAAGTTTGGCCAAAGCCGATTAATTCAGATCCAGTCAAGTGTTACTATATGTAATCTTTATGTTTTCCCTGCATGATGTAATTGAACTACGCCTGACCTGATTCCCATTTAAGAGGGGATATGTAGGCAACCCTATGGGTTCGGTCACACTTAAATAAAGTTTTCATTTTCCCCTAAAATTGGAAACTGGGATAGAATTTTGAGGAGGACCCTTAAAATTCCGAAGTAATTTCAGCCGAATCGTCGCAAACAATAGTCAGAAGCATCAATCCATTAAATTAGGGCAGAATTTTGAGGAGGAAGCAAGACAGGTTGCAATGTCCTGAACCACGTCACAATCATCGGTTCATCTAAAAGTTATTCTTAATTATATACTTATGTCATATTTTTAAAAAATCATGCATGTTTGTTACTAAAATTACCTTGTTTAGCAATGCTACCCCAGTGATACATACAGTATCACCAGGTCGAAGCCACAGGTCAAGCAGAGCCAATAAGGATACGAACTAACCTTCCCCTTTTTACAAAACTCACAATTTTTCTTTGGATGCAGGCACTTGGATTGCGAAATCATCAAACATACTATACACTCACGAAACATAAATTGTTCAGGAATACAACTCTCAAGACTGTCACACCTCCTTTTTTAAAACACTACTATACCCGTGAAGGCGTAGAGGAGTTTTTTCCAATTTAAGGACAATAGGCACGGGATTAGTTATTTAAAATTTTTAGAGTCGCCACTTGAGAATATAATGGTGTCCCAAGTCACCGGTTTAATCCCGAACCGAGGAAAGTTTGACTCTATTACAGTCTACGAACTAGAAATCCGGATAAGGAATTCTGTTAACCCGGGAGAAGGTGTTAGGTACTCCCGAATTCCGTGGTTCTAGCACGGTCACTCAACTGTTGTATTTGATTTATCTGATTTCAATTATATATTTTAATTAGGTGCATTAGTGTTCCGTTTTTCAATTTTTAAATAATTGTAACGTCGTGAAAAATGCATTCCTTAACCACACCGTACCAGTACGCCTGTGGCTTTAGATACATTTCAACTTCGTTGAGAGTAGGATTTAGGTCACATAAATGTGCACCCGTGATTAAGAATGTATATTTAAATTATGCCTAAGATATCTACGTCTTATTACTTTGGGAAAGACCGTGAAATTAGCTAAACGGTCCTTCCGAACCTAAAAATTTTATAGCAATTATTTGAGGGCCCCGTGCATTGTCTTCTAACGAGGCTCATCTCATTTTTTTAAAAGGTCAATCTATAGTGTACTACATTTTCTATCATTGTTTTTACCTTGACTAATGCTATCTGATTATGAATTAATATTAATATGCCCAAGCCTTCATAC